>CAUYSK010046935.1:0-44352 GCA_963575035.1 Avahi laniger
GTGTGTGTGTGTTTGTGTGTGTGTGCGTGCGTGCGTGTGTTTCAAACTAGGAAGAGCCTAGGAGGACTCCTCTGTGATATTTGGAGTCTGGTTTTGAGTAATTAAATTCCTCAGTGACTAAGCACGATGCTGTTAGACAAACAATATGTGATGTTGCCTGATGTAGTGCATAATGATCTCATTTGGACCACCTATGAATCAACATTTATGCCCAGGAAAGGGTGAGATTCCATCCTGAGTCCTAGATTCTTACAAGGATTTCCATAATTTTGCAGCTCTGCTGATGGTTCATCTCTGTCTGTGTGGGGGGCTACGTAGTTCTTCCAAGTTTGGTTTTCTTATGTCTATTAATCAATTTTAAATTTATAGCTAATTGCTAGGATATTATTTCAGAAATAAATGGAAATCAGCCTCAGTCCCCCGTACTCTCATCTGCAGTGAAAGTGCACAGGACAGAACTGAGGAGAGGTGGCAGGCTCTTCCCTGATCCTTGGAAAACCTGTCATAATATAAATTTTAGCCAGAAATTGGCTACTACATAACAAGTCTTTGAACTGAGTGTCAGTTATTAAAATCCTAAAAGATCTCATGATAGCAAGGTCTCCCTTCTTGTGTATATTCTTAAAGGTACTTGTAACTTTGGTTGTGTAAATCTGAATCATGTTGGAAGGATCCCATCTCTCACTGACATTCATGCATATTTCAAAGATAAGTTATCTTCATTACTGATTTTGATCTTCCTTTGGTCGTGGCTCCCAACTCTCTGGATTTATGTTTCTCTGCCCCTAGCCCCTCTGAAAGTAGTTAATCTTCCCCACTAGTTGTGGGTATAGTGCACTGGAAAAGAATGTAGGCTTTGGAGCCTGTGGTAGGTATTAAGCTGTTCATTAAATATTTCTGATTCTTCCTCTGGGCACAATAGATTTTCACCTTCCTGCCTGCTTAAGGTAGGGATGTCCATATGGTTGGTTTTGGTTAAGAAAATGCAAGTGTAAGGGATGTAGCCCCTTCTGGGTAGAAAGTTTCAGGGCTTACTTGTGGTTTCATGGAAGCATGGAGACAGAGCCATCCTCAGATGGAGTCCCCTAGTGAGCGTGACACAGAACAGAACCCTCAACTCACATAAAGTAACCTTTGTTATTTTTAAGCCACTAACACTTGGGGGTTGGCTGTTACCCCTGCAGAAGCCAGCTTAGCCAGGGAGACTGCAGGGCTGGGCAGTCAGGGGCTCAGATCCTTGAACAAATGGAAATTCTTCCACCAACTCAGGGAGTCATGTGGGGATTAAATAAAAGCACATGAGTAAAGTGGTTTGTACCCAAAATGTATATACCAACATTTATTTCCTCTGTACTTCCCCTTACCCTTGATCTATCAGGGAAGAGAGTGTGTCTTGTTTACTGCTTAATTGTATCTAGCATAAGCCCTGGGATGTAGAAGGTGCTTAAATAAATACGTGAATGCAAAGGAATATTTAGATGTACTTAAAGAGTAACTGATTTAAAAGATCCTTTAGCAATTGTTCTGCAATATGAACATTGTTTTTTTCTATAGATTGTCTTATAACAGGTTTTCCAAGCAAGGCATGGTTGGTTGGACAAGGAGACAGGCTGGTTGAGGAAGAGAGATCGCAGTCTGTATTGGGATTTTGACTCCTGCTTAGCCAGTTGCAAGTGTGAGTGCCTCTGGAGTGCGCGCGACAATTTGTAGCATCCTAGCTGAGTTGGCAGCAGCTCCACTGACCTCTGCACTGGCCAGGCCTCTTTCAGAGTATTAAGCTCTGCTCTGAGTGTCACATCTGAGAAACGTACTAACAAACTAGAATACATGCAGTGGCAAGCAAGGGGACAGGTGTGGAAGGCAGAGGGAGATGCTGAGGAGTTGGACAGGAGTTGCTTATTGCTCCAAATTCCCTCGTGCTGTTGGAAGGTTCATTGAACATAGAACTATTTGTGTTCTCAGTTCTTTAGTAGACAACGTGAGTAAAAATGTTGCCAGTGGATAAAGTAGAATCTGTGCTGTGACCCAGGACACAGAATTGTTAATAAGAGAAATAGCTTCCCCATTCACTTGCTTAGAAATCATGGGGGAAGAAAAAAACCTTGAAATTATCCAGCAAACAGAAAGATGGAAAATCATCAATAAGGGATTTTGTCACCCTATTTCACTGTGAGCTTTACCAGCAAAGGCAGAAAGGACTAAGCATTAGAAGAGGTCCACAAGAGGAGGAGGGGATTGTGAGCCAGGAGCCGCCGACCAGGACAGACATCTTCTGCAGAGATCCGGGGGCTGTCACTCCAGGGCCGAGAGACCAGTGGTGCGAGGGCCTGAGCTTCATGGACAAAGGACCACACGAAATTGGTGAGGACATAGAATCTTCTCGATGAATGAAGGACAGGAGAATCAGAATGAAAGAAGATTGGTTTCAGAGGCTAGCCTGAGAGATTGAGACCAAAGACCCTCTGTTAGACATCTTAAAATGAAATAGGACTTTACTTGCTAGACCTATAATTGTCACCACTGCATACCTTGTTCCCTGAGCAACTCCCACTGGTGGAAAGGTAGTTTTTTAACACATCCAAGACAAACAGTCTAGGAAGAAGTTGTTTATGACATTTATTCATTCGTTCATCCCGCCACAAACATGGAACAGCTTCTATGTGCCAGGCAACATGCTAGGTGCTGGTGATGCAGATATTAAAATGGAAGTCTTTGTCCTACAGAATGTCACCAGCTAGTGAAGGAGATGGAGTCAGGAATAGACAGTTAGACTGCACTGTGTGATGTGAGCGCAAAGATGGAGGTGAGCACAAGGGATTCTGGAAGCTTCTGGCAAGAGCTCTGAACCTGGGGGAAGTGGGTAAGGAGCAAGAGGTGGGAAGGGTCAGGGAAGAAATGACCTCGTGATGGAGCCTGAGGGGATGAGCAGACGTCAGCCAGGCCACCAGCAGGAGTCTGCCCAGGCAGGGTGGTGCGTGCTGTTACTCAGGTCCACAATGCGGCACAAGAAGAGATGACAGATGAGACTAGGGAGGGCAGGGCCTGGTCACGGAAGGCCTTCATGGGTCTTGGACTTCATTCTTAGGACAATGGGGAACCATGAAAGAGTTTCTTCCAGCTTTTCATCACTATTCTTTTAGGCAGGTGGCTCTGGGGCCGGGGGAGGTGGATTTGGAGAGGGGAGAGTGGAGGCCGTGGCAGCAGTCTCTGTGAGGTGCCACGGGCGCCTGAACAGCTGCCGGGGGAGCTGGGGAAGAGCCCTGGGCCAAAGCCCCAGAACCAAGTAACCCTGAGCCCCGCGTTGGTTTGTTTATTGATCCCATTCTTTCAACGAACATTTAGAGTGACACTTACGGTGGATGCTTGGGGCAGTGATGGGCAGTGGGGGCCAGAGATCTGGTGTTTGTTACGTTTCTCTCCTGCCTGGGGATCAAGAAGGGGAGCCTGGATTCTTGATTGCTCCTTTGCTGATGCAAGGCTGCATGGTGGTTGGCGCGACAGCCTCCCATGCTGAAGCACGCCTGGCTCGCTCCCTGGTTCTTGCTGATGCAACAGGGAATTTCTCTTTCAGAGAGCATGGCTGGAATGAGTGCTGTGTCTCCTTGGAGCTCCCGGGAGCTTTCAGGCTCTGTGGAAATCTTGGCACCTGAGGGGCAAAGCAGCAGGGCTAAAAATGGCTGCCGGTCTTTGGAAGACATGGACGGGGGTTCACGGAGACCTGCAGTCACTTCAAATTCAGGGTTCTTTAGGTTTTTGTGACTTGCATGGAGCCAGCAACACCATCTTCCAGGCACTGTGTTTCTTCAGGAAGGTGCCAAAGGACTCTCAAGAGAGATGTAGTGCAGTGTATGTGTCAAGGGGGAAAGAGTTCAGTTCTTTTTGCAAAGACTTGGGCGGGGGAGCTGGGATAAATGACTTTGCCATCCCCAATGAGTGCCCACCATTCTGCTTCCTCCTTTTCTCATCCTCTTTCTCATACTCCTGGGTGCTTGTGTTGAGCAGAGAAGGTGGCATAGCCCCTGCATGGGCATTGCTGGCCACAAAGATACAGATGAACTTGGAGGAGCCCAAATTTATCGTTGGCTCTGCCTACAAGGCCCTTTTCCTGGGTGCTGGGGTTGATGGCGGATGGTGTTTCAGTGTGTGACAAAGGGGAGCAGGACAACCACAGAAGACAGAGAGGAACAGGGGATGAAGACAATGAACAGGATTAAATCAGAGAAGTAAAGCTAGCAGGGAGAAAAAGGAAAATGTTTTTTCCCCTCTTACCTCAAGAACTAATGCAACCAAATCTTCTAAAATATTAGTTGCCCACAACTATTATGGCAATTGTTTGGAAAGAGCAAAGGATTCCTAGCTTGCAACTTAAAATAAGACTACTTCTACTTGTGAATAGCTAATTGCCAAGTGCTGCACTTCTGTCCCCTGAGCAGGCCCCAAATGTCTTTCTCTTATCACAGAAGCACAAAGAAGGAATGGGTAGGGACCTTATGATTGTTACTGTTATAGCTAATAGATCTATTAGGCATTCACTTTGAGCCCAGCGAGCGTGAATTTGTTATTGCCTAGTTTCCTAATGACCCTCATATTCCCAAATCCAGTGGACACTCTTCTCTGTCCTCCTTTTACTTGGCCTCTTGGCACCATTTAGCAGAGTGACACCTCCTGCCTTTTTAAAAACTCTCACCTCTCTTGGTCCTGAGATATTGCTCTCTCCTGGGTGGCATCCTATCTCTCTAGAGTTCCAGTTCAGTCTTTTTGGTTGTTCTTCTTGCTCTACCTGAACTCAAAATTTTGATGTTTCTCAGGGTCAGAGCCTGGGCCTTCCACTCTTCTCTTTCCACGTCGTTGTCTAGGTGGGCTCATCTTGTTCCATGGCTTTAGATACCATGAACACTGATGACCCTGAAATTTATATTTCTTGCCAAGACCTCGCCTCTGACTTCCAGACTCCCATATCTGACCATCAACTTGACATCTCCACTTGGATGTCTCAGAGGTAGATCTGACTTGTCCAAAATGGAATTCTTGATTTCCCTTCACCTCCAGACAAACACTCCCTGCATCTTCTGCATGTTGACTTCTCCTTCTTCCTCTTCCTCACATCCATCAGCAAGTTTGGACAATTCCATCTCCACTTGTCTCCATCGCTTCTACCACCTCCCCAGCCTCCATCCTCTCTTCCCTGATTTCCGCAGTGGTTTCTGACTGGCCTCCCACACCCGCTGCTGCCTCCCTGCAAGCTGCTCTCCACTCAGCAGCCGGAGTGGATATTAAAACGTGTAAAATAATTCATGTCACTCTGCGGCTGAAAACCCTCTGGGGGTTTTCTCTGAACTTTGAATAAAAGATGAACTCCTTCCTCTAGCCCTCAAGGGGCTCACATGTTCTGGGCCAGCCTTGGGGCCCTCCCCCGCTTGCTCTCGCCACCCTGGCCACCCTGGTATTCTATTAGTTTCTAGAACCACCCAGGTTTTTCTGACCTCAGGGTCTTTGCACACTCCTGGAAGTCACCTCCACTTGCCCTTTCCATAGCTAGATATTTCTCATTCTTGAGACTGCAACTTACATGTCACCTCCTCCAGGAAGCCTTTCCTGTTCTAAAGTAGATCTCTGTTATTGTTCTTTACTAAGGAATAATGTTTATTTCTTTCATAGCTCTAGTTACAATTTATACTATTTCAGGTCTCTTTGTTATTTGTCTTCTTGACAAGCCTATAAACATGTATATTCTGTTCACTTCTTTTATTCCCAGCTACTAATGCAGTGCCCTGCAGGCAATAGGTGTTTAATACATATTCACTTAATGAAAGAGTATCAGGCTGGCACTAAGCCCTCTACATACATTATTTTAATTAATGTTCACAAGGAATCTGAAAGGTAGATATTGCTCCAATTCCATTTTATGGGCAAGAAAGATGAAGTTTAAGGTGTCAGGTAATTTACCCAAATCCACAGAGCCTACAGGTGGAGATGCTAGGATTTAAACTTGGATTGTCAAACTGTAGGGGCTGAGCGCTCATCCATTCACTTCACTGCTGCTGGGGTGTGTGGGAGGCCGCGTAAGGCGGACAGAGGAAGCTACTGTGTCTTTAACATAAGCTTGGCCATGGTTTCTGATTTTTAAGATCTTGTCATAGAGACCCTGATCCTTTCACCAGTCTGTTAAGTCACTTGTTTCCGATTTTTGTTTCTTTGTTTGTTTATTTGTTTTCAAGGACAAAACAGGGAGTTAGGCAGTCTGGGGTTTGAATTCAGTTCAGGGCCAAGGAACCATTTAAACCTGTTCTTCTAGCTCACTGTAAATTCCCAAAGCTGCCCACATATTTCATTGCCTGATTCTTGTGATTTGATCTTGCCTCATCCCTCCATATCTACATTGAAAAGAATAAATTGCTCAAATGGCAGTTTGTGATAGTTCCCTGTGATTCAGTTTCCGATAGCTCTGGAGTGAGATGTGTAAATACACTCACCTCCAAGACGTCAGCATGGCTCCAATGCCAGCCCAAATAACAAGGCAGGCAGATTAGAAAACAGCACCCTTCAATCTCTATCAAAATCCCAATGATGTTTTTTGCAGAAATAGAAAAATCCATCCTAACATTCATATGGAATCTCAAGGGACCCTGAATAGCCAAAATCATCTTGCAAAACAATGAAGTTAGAGGCCTCATCTTCCTGATTTCAAAACTTACTACAAAGACACAGCAATCAAAACAGTGTGACACCGATATAAAGACAGACATACAAACCAATGGAACAGAATTGAAGGTCCAGAAATAAATCCTTACATATATGGTCAAATGATTTTTGACAAGGGTGCCAAGACAGTTCAATGGTAAAAAGACAGTCTTTTCAACAAAAGGTTTTGGGAAAACTGGATATCCACATGCAGGGAAGAAAAAAAAAAAAGAAGAAGAAGAAGTAGCTTCCTTACCTTACACCATAAAGAAACATTCAAACATTAACTGAAATGGATCAAAGACCTAATGTAAAAGTTGAAACTATTAATATAAAATTCTAAAAGAAAACATAGGGGAAAAGCTGCAAGACATAGATTTGGCAATGATTTCTTGGATATGGCAAAAGCATAGCCAACAGAAGAAAAAATAGGTAAATTAGACTTCATCAAAATTCAAAACTTCTGTGTATGAAAGAACACTATCAACCTAGTGAAAAAGCAACTCCTGGAATGGGAAAAATATTTGCAAATCACATATCTAACAAGAGATTGATATCTAGCATATATAAATAACTGCAATTTAACAATAACAAAACAAACAACCCAACTAAAAAATGAGCAAAAGACTTGAATAGACATTTCTTCAAAGAAGGTATAGAAATGGCCAATAAGCACCTGAAAAGATGCTCACTATCACTAGATGTTAGAGAACGCAAGTCAAAACCACAATGAGATATCACTTCACACCCATTAGAATGACTATTATCAAAGAAAAAGGAAGAAAAGAAAAGACAAAAAATAACAAGTGTTGGGAAACTGATACCCTTATGCATCGCCAGTGGGAATAGAAAACGCAGTGCAGTCCTTGTGGAAAACGATATTGAAATTCCCTCAAAAGTTAAATGCAGAGTTGCACGTGATCCAGCAATTCTAATTCTGGCTATATACCAAAAAGAGTGAAAGCAAGGACTTGAACAGGTATTTGTACATCCATGTTCAAGGCGGCATCACTCACAATAACCAAAAGGTGAAAGCAGCCCCAGTCTTCATCAATAGACGAATGGATAATGCAAATAGCGTAAATACATACAAGTGAATATTATTCAGTCTTAAAAAAGAAAGATATTATTACACATACTATAACAAAAAGAAAGAAATTATTATCCATGCTGAACCTTGAAAACCTTATGCTAAGTGAAGTAAGCCAGTCACAAAGGGAGAAATACTGTCTGATTCTCTTTCTACCAGATATCTAGAGTAGTCAACTTCATACCTGGGGAAGTTGAGAATGTTCTGGAGGTGGACAGCGGTGATGGTTGCACAACAATGCGAATGTGCTAATAATGCAGACTGTGCATATTAAAATGATCCATCTCATATTCTGTATATTTTATATTTTACCACAATAAAAAAAGAAAAATTTAACTTTCTAAAATACGATATTTTGATTTACAGCTGAACAATACAAAAGGAAAGAAAAAAAAACAACACCTCTTCCTTGATGCTTTACTTCCATTAATGCCAGAAAAATTGTCATAAAAACCACATAAATATATAAGAGTGGAATTTGAAAGGCACCCCTTGAAATTGTGCAGTGCACAACCTACACAAAGGAGCGGCGATTCTGTGTTGACCTCTCTCTCATTTCCAAGCTTTTGGAGGTCCCCAGCATCATTCCTCTGATTTGACTGAATGTCCACTAGTCCTTGACAGTGCCTGAGCCAGCCTTGATAGGGAGGACGCATGTCAGTTGCCTTGGCCCCACCACAAAGTAGAGCTTAGAAGTAATTTCTGGAGTTAAACAGATCTGGAATATGAGAAGCTAGGAATGAACTTGAAGGGCTCTCACTTTCACTCTTGAGCTCGTGGGCTCAGTTTTACCTCCCAGTTCTAACACTTTCCTGCCTCATGCTCAGCTCCTTGGACAAGCCTCTTTTCTAGCCTCTCCCAGCCCCAGGCCACCACCTCTTGTGTGGGCCTTAAGCTTCTGTGTTTCCAGGAATGCGTTTTGCCCAAGTCCATAGTGAAATACAGTTGGTGAGTTATCTGAGAGCCCGGGATCACGCCTGAGGGCCTCCTTCTCAACAGCAACAGGAAAGAAGCCCTAAATGGGAAGGAGGGTCACTTCCCTCTAGACCAAGTCCATTTTTCAAGTAATCTAAGTCAAGTTAGTGCATAAAGTCGTGGTGGTGGGGAGCTGGAGTGAACAATCGATTTAACTTATTTTATCACCTGATAGTGACAAAATATCACCTGACAGTGATAAAATATGTATATTGAAAGAGAAGGAAAGAAGACCGTCTTTCAAGCCTCCTTCCCTGACAAGCCTTCCTGTCATCATGGCACTACTCTTCCATCATCACACCACTGGAAAGAGTGGTCCACACCCCTTACTCCTGCCTTCTCCCCTCGCTTTCGTTCCTGGGAGAGTGACGCCTCCTTCCCCACCACTCCATGAATGCTGTTCTCCCAGAGGCCATTAAGGCCTTTCCAGTCGTCAAATCCAGGAAGTTCTTTTAAATCTTCATCTTTTTTGACCACTTCAAACTTCCTTCTCCTTTAGGTTTGTGACGCTGTCATATTTCAGTTCTCTTTCTATCTTTCTGATTGTTTTTTCACTATTTCTTTGTCAAATCCATATCTTCAGCATTGGGTTCTCTCTGTGTGTCTGTCTCCTGCACATCTCCACTTGGACATCTCTCAGACATCTCTGACTTAGTATGTCCACAGCTGCCATTACTGCTCCTTTGCTCATCCCCTGGTGTGAATCTGCCCCTCCTCTGTCAATGTCCCCAGGAGCTATTCAATTGCCCACACCGGAAGCTTTGAAGTCATCACTTTCTCTAGATCTTTGTCAAGTATCACTGTTTAGCTCCCCTAAACAAAATGGTAATCCCTCTCTACCCCAGGACTCCTGGTTCCCTTACCCCTCTTCATTGCTCTCCTTAGCATATATCACCATCCGAATACTAGACATTTAATAAGTTAAGATCTGTCTTCTCCATAAGAACAGAAGCGCATGAGGGTGAAGACTCTACTTCGTCCGCCCTTATATCCCCACTGTCCAGAGCAGTGCCAGCAGCTTAGTCAAGACTCGGTATATATTTGTTGAATGAATAAAAGGAAGTTGGATTTCTTCCTGTGCCTCAGACATCAATCTTTGGAAAGTTTGGAAGTTCTGCTGTTCTTACCTTGGAAGTGTGTCTCAAGTTTGTGTTGTCCTTGCTTCCTTTCCCATTGCTGCTGCCTTAGATTCCAACCTGCCGCACCACCCAGAACTCTCATGGCCTCCCAGCTGGTCTCCTTGCTGCGGCTGTCTTCTTAGACCACTCTCTGCTTACCAACAGAGCTCCCTCCCTAAAGTACATCCTCCGCTTCTGTCCCATGGATGTTCAGATCCAAGGTGCTGATTGACATGTGCCTGACAGTCATTTAGACCTCTCTCCCTGGGACTCTCTCTGGGGAGAGAGATCTGGGGAGGGCCACAGTCTCATCCCATTTTAAAATGAGGTTCAGGGAGGGACTGAAATGCAACACAGAGCTCACAGATGTAGGCTTTGACAAGTGGAGAGCCAAAGAATTGGAGACAAGTGATGCATCCTGTTAAAGGAACAGGGGAGAGATGCTCAGAGTGTGGACTGGAATGCCTGGGGCAGAATTCTAGAATGAGTCATTACAACAGAGATCAACAACTACACGGGGTAGGGAGGGGCTGGAGAGAGAGAAAAAAGAAATTCAGTCATGCTGAAGTGAGATAGGATTTCCACAGTTGTCTACATTGAAAAGCTAAAAATAGGGACATTTGGGGAGAAAAGTAGTGAGGAATCTTTTAATTCTACTGACATGGGCTACAAGGAGGGAGTTTCGCAGGGAATGATGTGTCTCTCACTCTTGGTGGCAAAATTAGAAAAGTTTTATTTTGAGTGGCCCAACCTTCACTTCCCCGTCCCGCCCCCAGCCTGTTCTCTCATCTTTCCTTACTACCAAAACCTTTTTTTTAGAAAAGGATCTGATACATTCATCCATATAAATTTATAATATTTAATGTGGTAATTTTAGACACTTAAATATAGCAACTATTAAAAAAGATATATATATAGTCCACTGTACCCAGGAAAGGGCTAAACACAGTGGTTGTTCAACAAATATTTGTTGAAAGATGTTCAAATAAAGTATTATTTATATTATTAAATTCTTGAAACAATCTAAATATCCAACCATGGGGAAACCACTGAAGAATTATCCACATGAAGAAATATTACATAGCTATAAAAATATTCAGAAAGCCTTTTTAATGGTCCAGGAAAATGCTTATAATGAAATGCTAGGCAAAATCAGCAGGATTCAAACTGCCACTATAATGTGTCAATTATAAAAATCATTTGCATATACAGAAGACAGAAAATATACGGGTGTCTCTGGAATCTGTGGGCTTCGGTATTATTTTTACTCCTTTCTAATTTTCTGTATTTTTGGATTGTTTATATTTGGCATAAGATAAATATTACAAAGTAAATGTGAAAGATTTACTTGGGGGAAGAAATAATTTTCAGGGGTGCCCCCAAAATCACAGTGTATTGGTGTAGCCTGCTTGGTCTACTATACAGGAGGAGATGGGGTCTCTCCAATAAAGGAGGGTGGCTGGTCCGCCAGCAGAGGATGGGTTTTTAAAAAGCGCTACAGCAGTGAGGAGTCTGACCTTTAAAGCAAAAGGGAGTATCTGGTAACACTGATGCATGGGTGCCTCTGAATTTAGGCAGCCTTCCTCTGTGAGAGGGTTTCCATGTGCTAGGCTAAGAGGCTAGTCCTACATCTAGCGCACCTTCCTCACCTTTGTTCCTTACACACTCAAGCCTTCAGGTACTGAGACATGTTTATTTTCACCCTGTCTCCCTCCACCTCATTTTTGAAAACTCAGCTGTAACATTCATTAAAGCCCTTTGTGTTGGTACCTCGGTAATATTCTACATTAACATCTTTAAGAATTAAGGTTGTGTCCCCTTGTAAGAAAATATTATTTAATATCACTTCCATATCTTACTACCTACATAGAAGGCTTGGCGATTTTAATACAGAGACCACAGGTTTCAGCATTTATAGACGAGAAAACATGCTCTTTCCGTTATTTCTGGAAATTCCTTCTAAACATCTGCGTTTTCTTCTGACTTAAGTTGCTTCCCACCTCCTTCCCAGGGGATCTGCTGACTTGTGTTGTATGTTGGCTCTCTGTGGGAGAGCAAACTTCATAGTCAGGACAAAACAAACAAACAAACAAAACCAAAACAAAACCCAGAGACAGCAACCCCCATCCTTCTCCAAATGTCTAATTTTCTACACATAAAAAAAAAAAATTAAGTCCTGGGCTACCCTTATGTCACAGGGATCTTAGACTGCAAATGAAGGGATCCGACAACTTTAAAAAGCAAACCAAATCTAAGATTTTGCTTTTATTATTTACTAATTATTAAAATAGCCAAACTCCTAATTAAGGAACTCCTGCTAGATGGCAGGAGCGACTGCGAAGGCGTGGGGGAGAAGTGTGAAAAGAAGAAACCCTGGCTCTGCCTGGGAGTCTGCGTGTGAAGGAGCCCGGCTCCCCCCGGCAGCTCCAGGCCGCGTTTTGCAGGCGGCCGCATCTGCCTCCCCTGTCTCTCTTACCTCCTTGATGTTCGGCACTATTTGTGGCCGGCGTGGTGGAAGGACACAGTGAGGTTCTCACCCCCGCCCCCCCGCCCCTCGCTCCCATCCCCAGTTCCATCAAAGCGAACCCGGGCCAGCGCAAGGATCTCCGAGTTGCGAGTGTGCTGAGGCTGGGACTGTCACTCATTCTCCGATCAGCGCGTGAACGCAGCTCAGCAGCCGCTGGCAGGAAACAATTCTGCAAAAATAATCATACTCAGCCTGGCAATTGTCTGCCCCTAGATCTGCTGCTCTGCCGCCGTCCACACTCGCTGCAAGGGGGGCACAGAATTTACCGCGGCAAGAACATCTCTTCCGGCCAGCAGATTACAATGCTGCAAACTAAGGATCTCATCTGGACTTTGTTTTTCCTGGGAACTGCAGGTACATTTTATTTTTTTAATTGTCAGTCTGATTTGCTAATTACCCCCTTCCCATTACTTCTCCCGGAGGAGCACTGTTATTTTGGGTGGTTTTACGTGGAATGCTAAGGCTGGTCATCTTCGGTGAGCTGGGAAAGAAGCGCGTCGCCCTTGCTGCCCAGCCGGACCCCGCGCCCTCCCGGGCTGCGCTGCACCCAGGCTGCCTCGCCGCGCCGCCAGCGCCCGGCGCCCCACCGGCGCGCCCGCCCTCCCTACTTTGTGTGCCCGCGGCGGTGGGAGCGGAGCCGGCCAGCTGCCCAGGACCCTGCGCCCGCGCCGGTGATGGGCAGCGCTCCTTCCCCGAGGGCGGGCGGCGGGGCGGGGGATGTCGCGGCTCGGGTGGTGCCGCCCCACAGGCTCGGATTCCGCGGGGAAGGGTCATGTCAGCCCCGGCTCCGGGAAGAGTGAACAATAAGGGCAGGGCAGCCACCCACGATCGTTATTTCCCCGGGTCTAATAAAGTGGGGCTCGCTGCTTTCGCCTCCACCCTCCGCCCCAGGACGAATAACGGTTTGCAAAATGGGGCGAAACGGGCAGAATCGCGGGGCTGTGTGGCCGTTGTTGCACCCCCGTCGATATGACGTTAGTTTTTCATTTGCCAAATTGCTGGGGAGTTGTGAAGCCTACCCTCGGCCCGGTGCACGGAGGGATGGGAGGGTCGAGCTCCGCGTTTTGACAGGAGGAAGTGCGGAGGGGCGGAGGGCGAGGAGGGCGTGATCGGGCTGCCTGGTGTGTGCGCGCGTGTGTGCGCGTGTGCCTTTACACGCCCGGCGAGCCCAGTGTGCACATTGCGAGGGAAGAATGGCAGGTAGCCGCCTCAAACACCTCGCCCCAGGCCCCTTTCTTTGGGCGAGGTTCCTCATCCTGGCAAAGTGCGAACAATAGGGAGCCGGGAGGAAGACAGTAGTGATGCTGTCGCGGGTGGCTGGGCTGCGCCGCCGCCCAGAGAACCTCGGCAGCCGGGAGGGAGGTGCATTTCATTTTGGCTATTTCCATCTCGGCCTCCCTGGAAAATTATTCTGTGCGTGCCCACCCTCCCCTCCAGCTGCTTCCCCCACCCCCACCCAAGGATTTGCGCTTGGCGCTGATGGACCGGAGGGGAAGAAGAAAAGAAGCAGGGGCCGCAGAGAGCTGGGTGGGTTGGGCAGACACTTGGGCGAGGGGCGTGTGCCGGGAAGCGCCTGAAGGGAGTCGGGCGGAGAGGCTGTGGGTCGCGGTCGCCGCTGCCAGGTGCCGCTGTACCTGCCCTGGACCCCCGAGCCTGGGTGGGGGAACTCGCGGGGCGGGCCGGGAGCACCCAGGGCACCCCCTCCGCGGGCGGCACGAGAGCGGCGCTCGGCCGCCACCTCCAGCCAACTCGGGTCCCTCCCATGGCGACCAATCAGAGAGAGGCTGGCTGGGCGGGAAGCCGCGAGAGGCTTTTATTGCGGCGCGGGTGGCGGCCCGGGGCTGCCAGGACCGTCTCCCGGTGTTCCAGCCTAACGGTCTCGCTCACCCCCCGCCGGGAGACCCCGCCCTGCGGCCGGTCCCGCGCCTGCCCCGCCGTTGGCGAGGAAATAAAATGGAGACTAGGTGGTCACCGGGAGGTGTCCTGGCCCGGCCCGCCCGTGCTTGCCCACTCTCGCCTCTTTCACGCCGACTTGGAGCATCCCACCGCTCCTTCCAGCACACACCCTCGCAGCCAGAGCGCGTCGCTTGGAGGGCGCCGTGGCAGGGCGCACCGTCGCGCGTGCGCTGACCGGCCGGCCGCGGGCCGGGGGCGATGCGGGGGCGGGGCCTTCGCGGAGCGCGGATCTGGGGACCAAGAGCCGTCCGCCAGGCGCTGGATCTCCGTCGTCACCTGCACAGGGCCGCCCCGGCCATACCTTTTTCCTTCGTGCCCGTGGGTCTCCGTGGAAGTGCTTGTCTGCATGGATGTGTGTGTGTGTGTTGAGACCTCCTCCCCTCTGGATGGGAGAGTGACAAGGGACACCGGATCTTTGGGAGGGGGATCCCCTGGTCGTCCTTTCCATCATCGTGGTGGGTGTAACCCTCAGTGTTTGGAGCTCGTGGGAGTCGTAGGCGAGTACACGCCCAAGAAATCCCACATTGAGATGTTCCTGGATGCCCAGGCAAGGATGGCGTTCTGACCAGTGTTCCCTGGAATGAAAGCGTTCTCTTTCTTGGCCCCAGTACCTTGAAGGTGGGAAGAAGGCAGAACACGAAACACGTACAAGGTTACTTAACAAAAGAAAGAAGTTGAATGGTTTTCCAAAGAGAAATAATTTTCCTTTATTGTTTTTACCATAGTTAAAAAAATAGAATTCAAGTCAAAGGATCAGGAAGAGAATAAAAACAATATAACACACATAAGTGTGTGTGTGTGTGTGTGTGGCTTCAGATGTCGTAGCATCTCCACGGGCAATGATAATTCAGGCTCTGTGCTCCACTCTACGCATACAATTTAGACATAAGGCACTCTAACCTTAATATATGAAATGAATCAGGTTCAACTGCCCTTCTCTCGTTTTGGTGTCTTCTGCTCTTTAGGAATACAATGAAAGGTTATGGAATTGCATAGTAAATTTGACCCTATTTTAGAAGCAATTTCGGATGTTGTGTGAAAAAATTGTTTGCTTGAACGATCTGGAATAGTTAAGTCACATGTTTACCTCCTAATTTTACAGTCTTCTGGCAGTTTAACTTGGAAGAGTCAAGGAATGGATAGGACTAGGTTTCTAACAAAATAACACCAGATTAAGAGCAAACAGCACCTTTGCAATCTTCCAAAAGCTAACCTACAAGTAAAGCATATGTTAATATAATGTCCCTAGCTAAACGAATGAAGATGCGTTTCAGCAAAGTTTGCTGTGAGCACAATTATGGCGAGCTACATATATTTCTTCGTTGGTTTTCATTTTAAGATTGGATTTGTGTCTTTCTGAACAAAATTTAACCAAATGTAATACAGCCATACCTAAGAAAGTGGAAACCCATCATAACGCTATCCAAACCCTCAAAAGATTATTTCCTTTTAATAAATATTAGCATAATTGAAAATATTAAAACTGAGAATTTATTTAAAATTGGAGAGTTAAAAACAAAAAGAGAATATAATCCAGACATGTGCAAGTGTGGCCTGTCATTTATTTAAGTTTTTGAGTAACTATTCTCACCACAGAGGTCCTAAAGATTTACCAATCTGTCTAAATTTTCATTAGTCTTGCATTATTTTTTAGAATTAATTCTTCATGAAACTCCCTCTTTCTTACCCCAAATTATTGATCGTAATGACTTTTTTCCAGATTCCTTTACCCAGGGTCTTTTCTTTGTTTTTAAAATAATATTGGAATAACAGAAAAAAGCAGGACATATCTGCATTCAGTAAAGGGGGTTCCACTAAGTCTTCCTGTGCTAATTTGGTTAAACTAAAAATTTGTTGATTTAACTGGTGACTGGTTTCTTGTGCTTGATAGTTCAAGAATTAAGGTAGTAATTGCCCCCCAAAAATCCTACAAAAAACTAAAAAACATATGATGTGGATGTGTTATTTATAAGAGATGTGGGTGTTTATTCAAAGTAGGAATAAGAGGGAGAAATTAGTCACATAAAACCCCCAAATTCACAAAGTTTTTGCATAGTGCTTTGTACATTCATCATTAATTGAATTCCTCAGATAGGTAATATGTAATTTAATATAAGTAACTTATATCTGTATTTTTCTGTCACAGGGAACAATGTCTTAATTGCCTCTTAAGATAAATAGCACCATTTTGTCATTCAAAAGCTAATCTTCAGACATGACAGATGTTTTTGTTCGCTACAGAACTCAGTTTCTCAAATTATAGACAGCATTTTGTAAACTTTACGCTGCTTGAAATATGGACTTTGGAATTTCTGATGCATCCACTTAATTTTTCAAGGGGAAGAAGCTTCTGTTTAGTATTAGTTTGATGAATTCCCCATATTTACGTGTTCAGTGTTGAAGAACTGTGGCTGCTCTCCAGACTGAAAGTGGCTTCAACACTGCTGGCAGACCTCCAAAGACATTTTACAGACAGTCCTTCCAGACTTAGTGTAAGATAAGTGATTGACTACCTGTTGCTAAAGAACGGTTTGAACTTTCCCTGATGAGCTTGGGTTTGTGGTGATGGAGAGCAGAACCAATTGGCAGGCAGGGGGAGGAAAGGACGGCACCTGCCCCCGTCAGTCTTTGGGAACTGTCTGTTGCCTGGGAGGAGACAAAGACGTTTTTAAAAGGCCCTCCTGTAATATTTAAGTATTGGGTTTTAGAGCACACAGATGTTTACAACATCAAGATACATATTTTAATGTAAATTCCATCACTGATCATTCTTCAGTTTATCAATCTAAACAAATATATAGGCTAGAAATGTCTGGAACTTTAAAAGAAATGGCAGCAAATTACAAAGAGCATTTTAATAATCTTAAAAGTGGGTTACGAATTAAACAAAATTGAAAGCAATCATTTGGCTGTATAAAGTAATGATCATTTGAGCTCTGAACAGAAAAGACAAGGTTAAGATTCTTTTGGTTAAAAAGAAAGAATTCTGAGTAAAATTCAGAAAAAGAATTTTATACGTTTCTTAATATACTCAGTGAATCTCTGAGCAATCTCTTAGGAAGGAGAAAATGTCCAGGGACCTCTCTGAATCCTAATGTTTAGATTTCTATGAGCTTCAGCGTTTTAATATTAAAAAACATTGTCGTGAAACCATTTGCAATAAAACGGGTAGATACGCTGACTACTGTAGGGCAATAGAATACAGAAGTCAATCTGAAGGTCATAGTCATGTCACCTCTAGCCCTTTTTGTTATTAACTCTTGATGCCAAACCTTAAAACCATTTGCTGATGTAAAGGGATGTAAATTATTTGGCATTGGCAGCGGTGCCATTATGCCCTTTCATTTCATGTTGTTGAAATACTGTCTCTTAGCTGCAGATGCTCATTAGTAGCACTGCTTTTTGATGTTGGTCTGGGTGCCAAATGGCGGCCTTTCAGGCAATTTCAATACATTACACTTAAACCGTTCTTAGGCCATGGCTACACGCAGCCAGTGAGTTAACTGGTTTTCAGTGAGGTTGATACATTTTTCCCTTCCTGCAGTATTAATTTGGGTTCTACGAAAGTGGAGACATAAAGGACTGCAATAAAAAGGATTAAGCCATTTGGTCTGTCTTGTGTTATGTATGTTTTTGAAAAGCAGATTTTAATAAACCTGTCATGCATTCTTTTTCTCCCAAATATATGTAATGCTTTCTTGAATTCAAAGATTACACGGCCAAAATGATTTAAAAGGCTTCTATGTAACCTACATTCCACTATATACTCTCACTGAGTGAGTACTTTTTGATTTGTAGCTGCAAACACTGGCAGCATCTGAGCTTTCGCTTTCTACTTTGTGTCATTCCTGAGATAACGTGTAAAATGCTTTGTGTTGTATATTAATCTCTTCCTTTGGTATCCGATTACCTCATCATTTAGGAATATTTATAATAATGTCACACTGAGATTGTGTTACATTAGGTATTCTTTTAAATAGTTGATCAAATATGTTTATTGAGTGCCAGCTTTTTATCCTCAGTTCTGTGGGGAATTACAAAGGAGTGAGATGACATAATTTCTGCTGTCAAGGAACCCTGGGAGTAGTAAAGCATGGAGATTAAGAGATAGACAACCCTAGGGTGAAACCCCAGCCGTATCTTTTACTAGCTGCCTGATCCTGGACAAGTTACTTAACTTCTCCACGTTTCAATTTCCTCCTCTCTGAAACAGCAGTATTAGTAATGCTTACGTGTTAGACTTGTGAATATTTTAGAGATCATAGGACTTCAGTGCGTGTAAGCTGTGTTTATTAATAAGGAAGGAGGATATGTAGGGATTTAGAAAAAATAATTATTCATACATGGTGCTCTCTTTTTAGAAGGGCTTAAAAAAGGATATTATGAGAACATGACTTCTTCAATGATGACGATTAGACTTAAAAAATTGGTTGCTAAATATTCCTGCACTGCCATGTTGGTTGTGAATACTCTGGAGAAAAAAATGGTCTGATTATAAGGTTGAAAGCCATTAGCTCAAGGGTGGATCTAGTTATCATGGAGCCTGAAGGGTATACGATTTTGAAAGCCTCCTTTAAAGAAAATAACAAAACTTTCTTGCTTTCTAAGATTTAGAAAACACATGATCATGAGAACACATTGTCAGGTTCTCATTCCTCAGGACCTTGGAAGGATCCCATGCATTGAGGAACTGGAAAAAAGTCCGGCTCTGCTTTGGTCTGGTTGGACCCACTCGTTTGAGAATATAAGCTAATTGTTCCAGTTTGTTAAACATGCACCTCATCATGCTGGTTTGTGTAGAGCTTTGAAGATGAGAATCATGTTGAAATCAGTCATTTTTGAAAAGAAGCTTTTTCACCTTTATTTTACAGAAAACATTAAGTGAGATCGGCACTGATTTGATATTTCTCACTGATGATATTTTTGTAAATTTCCAACTCGAATAAAATAAAGCAGTTGCTATTATTCAAATGAGTCAGACATAAGTGCCCGATTGGCAGGGCAGGAAGTAGTTTTGCCAACTAAATGCATACGATATTGGAGAAGAGACTAAAGATTTTGTTTTAGCTATCCAAAAGGAGATAAACTGGATACATAATACCAATAATTATATCTTAATCATCACTCTCTGGTTACAAAACACTTCGATATGCATTATATCATTTAATCTTCACATCATTTATTCAGTAAATATTTATTGAGGACTTTCTCTCTGCGGGGTGCTGGGAATGCAGGGGTGAACTAAATATACATCCTCCCTGTTTTCATGGAGTTTCCAGCCTAATGGTGCAGAGGAAGATAGACATTAAAAAAGTAAAACACATTCACATATTTATAATGACATATTCAGATAAAAAGCTAAGGAAAAAAACAGAGTAGGAGAGACTATCGGGGGATTTGGTGGCTGGGGAGGTGAGGATGTAACATTTAAACAACTCTGTGACATGGGAGGAACAGATGGTATTCTCATTTTAGGGCATGATTGATTGCTTAATTCAACACATGTTGAATTACAACAAACATTCCTGAATTCCTTAATTCAACAAACCTTCCTAAAGTCTTGAGAAGGTCAAATAGCTACAAGAATTGTGGCGGGTTTCAGGTTATAAAGTCCAGGAAGAAACGCCTCTGCCTCGAGAGCTTACCACCTAGAAGGGGAGCGAGACATACTATACCTACAAATAGAGGCATGAATTAAATGCTGTTGGACCACAAGGAAGGAAGGAATGAATTCTACTTGATACTCCCTTGAGCTGGGCTTGGGGGGATGAGTTTGCCCTCACTAGGTGGAACAGGACAAGGGGTGATTCAGGCAGAGCAAACACCTGGAACAGTGGTCGAGACACAAATACAGTTGTGTTTGGGGAGCAGGGTGGGGGTGCTTGGGAAGGAGTAGCCAGAGATTAGGAGGAAAAAAATGTTCTGGAAGGCCAGATTGTGTATGGTTTTGAAATGAAAACTGAGACTGAAAAGGTTAAGTGACTTACGCAGGTGGAGCTGGGACCGTAACTTACACCAGTTGGCCGCATTTCGTCCTTTCCTAAAGCGAAGATAATTTGAATATATATAGCAATTGGAATATATGCCAAGCAAATGTGCGTCCCTGTGGCTTCTGGACTGACAGAGTCTGACCGCAGTGAGCGGCAAGTATTGACAGCTGTGGGGGCCGATGGGTCTGGACCAACGAACTGACCTTCTGCAAGTTGTGGCGCTTCGAAGCCTGTTGCCTCATCTGTAAAATGGACTTAATGACACCTCCCTTGAGGATTTCGGTGGCTTAAATAAAATCACATATGTAAAGTAGGTACTCAACATGTGTTTTTAAGAAGTTTATCTTGAATGGAGATTTTCTTTGAAATGTTTGTGAAAAAGGAGTCTGGTACTTGTGACTATGATGGGCAAAGTTCTGTGCCAGAGGCTGGGGTGGGGGGAACAAAATAAATGTAAGAATACTGTGCTGCATTGGCCCTGCAGAAGCTTGCAGGTGGTTGAGGAGAAGACACTTAGTTCAAACCATTAAGAAATCATGGAACATACTAAACATACTGTATGAATAAGGGCCCAAGGGAAGGAGGCAGACAATAACCGCACAAATTGCTTAGAAAGGTAGAAATCATCTTGGTTGATTTTAGTGTCTGAAAAAAAGTGTGGAAAAGCTAGTACTTGATGTGGCCTCCACAGACCTAAGAATAAATAGGGAGGGGAGGGCCTGTTTCCCTGCAAGGGGAGATGGGTCTGGCCAAAGAATCGCTACTGAAGAGCAGTTAAAGTCTGGATCTAGGGGCAGGTCATATCAAAATCTTAAATGCTAGACAAAGCAGAGGGGTGCTGATGGAGATGTTGGAAACATCATTTTAAAAAGTGATTCAGAGGATAGTCAGCAGTAACAGCTATCCTGCGAACATGTGCTGTGCCGGGCTCTGTGTTGGGTGCTAGCGGTGAATTAGAAGAGAAATAAGTAGGAGCAAATTGGTAGAGATGATCACCGCACTTAAAGGGAATTTTGGTTTTATATAGCATGCACCATAGTGGCTGGACAAAGTAAAGGGTTAGGGAAAGGATTTTTGTTGTTGTATGAAACATCAGTCGGATGATAGAGAACGCAGAGGCTGGGAGGAGAGGAGCCAGTTAAAGCTGGCTCTCAGACCAGTGAAGTCCAATGAAAATATCTTGCTTAATTAATAGGAAGACTCGTATGTAGAGAAAGGATACTGTGGGACTTACATTTAAAGGTCTGGGTTCAAGTATTGACTCTACTGCTAACTAGCCAAGTGAATGTATATAAGTTACTTAACCTCTTTTAACTGCAATTTCCTCATTTAAATATACAAACAAAATAAGATAATATATGCGAAAAGGGTTGCAAATGAAAATATTTCACAACCATACCTTTTATTAGTAGACATGTAGCTGAAAACTTTATACAATTTACATTTTATGTACTGCCAGAGGGGCTTGTTAGATTAAAGAAACCCAACTGTGATATATTTTATAAAGCAGATAATTTTGGAATGCTACACTTGTAATGACTTTGAGTATGGATAAAAAGGGCATAACTGAGATGTTAGAGATGACAAATCAACCAGCAAGGGACTTAGATGATAGGTCCCAAATGGTAGATGACTGAGAGACAGAGAAAGATTTTTAAAAGTCACAAACTTGAGGCAGTGAAAAAAACCACAGTACTGCCGACATGATGGGAAAATTAAGAGACACCTTAGGTTTTAGAAAAGTTTGGGCAGACTACTATCTTAACTTGTGGGTCAGTATTTTGCAAACTGTGGGTGGTGAAATCTATTTAGTTGGCCTCTATATATGTTAAAAAGGAAAGAAGGAAGAACAGGAATAAAGGAGAGAGGGAGGAATGACATGGAATAGAAAAGAGAGTGTGTTTTATATCATAAGGGTAAGTACTGCTTTGGGGAACTTTTGTTTCAATGTGAGTGTGTGTGTGTAATATGTAACCCAGTTGTGATGGACAACATCATGGCTCAGTTCAAAAGAGTTTGAAAGCTACTGTCATAGAAGGAAGAATGCAGGACTGGAGAGAGGGTGAAGCTGTCTGTAGTGAAGAGGGAGGGAGTACTTTAGAAGGACTTAATGGGTTGTGAGGGAGGGGAAGAATTGACAGCAAAAGTACTTACGGCGCATCTAAATAGTCTGTTAGCTGCAGTGTCTGGAAAAAAACAAAACAAAACTCTAAATATGATACCCTTTTGGAAGCAGGGTCTCCCTATGTTGCCTACGCTGGTCTTAAACTCCCAGGCTCCCACCTTAGTCTCCAGAGTAGCTGAGACTACAGGCATACACCCTTGCTTCCTAAATATTAATATCATACCTTGACCTCAGAGAGCTTACTGTCTATTTGGGAAAGAAAAGATAACTGGGAATACCAGGTGGCGTCTACAACCAAAATGTGGGGTTCCTAACATTTTAGAGGCAAGACAAAGATTGCTTGGGAACCAGAGGTGGTTGGAGAACCCCTCACAATGTAAGAAAGAGTTGAAGGAAGCTTTGAGGGAAGGACTGGGCTCTGCTGAGAGGAAGGGTGGACGTGGGTATGCAGGTTGCCTGTTTGGGAGGGAGTAGAAAGAGGCCAACTAAGGAAACCAAGAAAACTCAAAGGTCATAGTAGTCTATATTTTTATATTTTTTCAGTGGAGAAAAAAATACCGTGATTTATAGTCAGTACTTTGTAGGGTCATTATCACACCCAGAAATATTTATGTTGTTGTATTTATGTAGCATGTAGAATGGTATCTTGTCCATTATTCAGAAAGTAATTTTGAGCAAATGGAGAGCAGCAGATCTTAGTGATGTGAATGCCTAGGTTAGAAAAGTATAATAATGTGAAATGAAAAAAGTTGGAAACAATCAGTATTTGTAGCTATATTCCCAGTTTTGTTAGAATACACCGCTGAGCATGGTGGCTGGCACCTGTAATCCCAGCTTCTCTGGAGGCTCAGGTAGGAGGATCGCTTGCACCCAGGAGTTCGAGGCTGCAGTGAGTTATGATTTCTCCACTGCACTCCAGCCTAGGGGACAAAGTGAGACCTAGTCTCTAAAAAAAAAAAAAAATTAAAAAAAGAAGACCAAAAAAATACACCTCTTTCACTTACTCCATAATCACGACTGGCTGAAGGTAAATTACTTTTTATGTCATCTGAGTTTTCTATAATGAACATACATTGCTTTATATTCAGTTGTAAAACAAATAGTGCAGTAAAAACGAGGGCAGCAGTACTTAACGTGGTTAAGAATATAAGGAAGATGAGAAGGAAGTTAGAAACTTGGGGAAGGGCATGTCTTTAACCCGCACTTGGGTGAGGCAAAGACATAAAGTGTAACCCTAATGTTTATAGCCTCACAATACCCTGAAATAAAAAAAAAAAAAAAAGAAAGAAAGAAACTCAGAGGGACCTCAGAGGGATTTCATTTGAATGGTGAAATTCAGGTTCTTTACTTAGAGTCAAAGACTGAGGAAGAGCTGATATCTGGACACTTAACAAAAAAGAAGGAAAGAAGGGCTGTTAGGTTGGGCGAAGGCTTCATTCTATGGGCTACCTGGGCATGCTGACCTGAGCACCTTGGGGAAAGAGCCAGAGACATGAGCAGCCTTTGCAAAGGACGATGGGACAAAGGCACGTGAAAGGAAATGAACAGAGTGATTCCCTAGTGATTCCATTTATCATGTGAGTTGAGTATTTTTATTTACAATTTTATCTTCTTACTTCACTGCCCATGATACTCACATCTTTCTTTCTATACCTTTTAAAAATGTCCCTGTGGGTAGCACAATCTTTAGAAGATTCTTCCTGTCACAAATTGAATGTATTGTTTTGATCAGCAAAGGCGTGGGAAGGGTTGTGATTGACTACTTTTCTAATGTCCTTTTATTCAGATTTCATTTGAGAGTATCCATTCTGTTTAAATGAGATGCTGCCAATCACCCATTAGGCTGTAGTTGCTATATGAGGATAAGATTTAGGGTACAACATGGCAGCCTTAAAGACCTGTTATTATGTAAATCCAATGCAAGCTCTTTGATTTGGGTTAATAATTACTAATTATCTTCCTTTCTTAATTTAATATCTCCTTTTAGTGTTCTAGAGGCAGTGCATACTGTAGGAGTTGCCCCATGGGCCTTTGGTATCAAAACTACGGTTTGTACTGTGGCTTTTCTTTTTCCATGACCTTGAACCAATTATTTAATCTCTCCAACGGTCAGTTTATTTATCTGTAAATTAGGGATAATACCCACCTAATAGGGTTATTGTGAGAATGAAATGAGGTAGTTTATACAACCGTTTGGCACATAGTGAGCTCTGTAATTTTCTCCCATTTCCTTTCTTTCTGCTAAAGTTCACAGTGAAGAAATACACAATTAGTGTTGGATTTAAGTATTGATTATAATGAGAATCACATTTTTTCCATTTATTTTTCATTTTCCAAGAGTTCAGGATCGCTGTGAGTTGCAACTGAGTTAGAAATACTATGGCTGATTGCATAGCTGCTTTACCTCCCGTGGAAAGCAAAGTCTAGTAGATCTTGATTTTGAGAAAAGTAGCACTTTAAATATCAAATTGATTTATATAGACCTCCTTTCTGTTTGCATAGGGTTAATATCAAATCTGTCAATTTCCCACAGTAGCGGAGCCATAACGTTTAGTATATTTAAATAATGGTTGCTGCTAAAGATCATATTGGTGACACTTCATTAATCTGAAGGTCATTTATCTGGCTACTTTAATTCTTTGGAACATGAAGAATGATAAAGTAAGGGAAAGAAGCCTCTGAGAGATAGCGTAGCATCCTCTTCTTTCGTGATACAATATTTTCATATTGCTGAGGATTTCAGAAAGTTCTACTTGCTTCCTGTGTTCTTCTTTTTCCTCTGAATTCCTCTTTATTATGTTTGCTTCAGTATCTCCTTTCGTGTTTCCTGTTGTTTCCGTTCAGTCCTCAGACTCTAGTGATCCTCGCATGTCTGCTGGAAGGAGCGGGGCCCTGCAAAGCCGCGGAGCTCCGCGCGGTGGGCGTCACGCGCACGGAGGACCGTGCAGCGACCTGGTCTGTTGAGTGAGGGACGTCCACGGCCACTCACTAGCACTGACATTTTGTCTTGGGCTGGTCAATTTAAGAGAACCCTGCATTTCGCAGCTTGCATGGTATCTGCTTCCTGTTCTTCTCCCAGCTGAGTGGGAGAAATGGATTGTGGGTATTTTTCTTCAGCACTCAATATTTCATTTAATCCCTTTATTTTCAGTAGCGCGCTTCTCCCCTCAGCAAAGTCTACTGTACCCAAGAGCAAAGTCCATCTGGGTCAGCCTCTCGATTGATAAAAATCCAGTCTTCTGCTGGGGTGAGAAGGGATGGGATAGGAGAAAATGGCCGCTGCCCTCCTGTAGCTTACAGGCTTGTGTGCGCACGCGCGTGGGCGAAGTTAGTGATGTGAGCGGGCATATTGGCTTTCATTTTGGAGCAGACTCAGAACCCACTGGTAACCTACCTCTTTCAGGGTTCTCCACTGCTACCGCCCAAAGCGGACTTTTGAAAAATCTTTTATCTCGCACGTTTTAGTATAGAATTACTGAGATTGAAAGAAGCTTGCAGAGTTCTTAAAGGAAAAGGGTAAATGCTCTAGGGGCGCATCAAAGGCAGAGACCTAAAAAGAGAAATGTTAAGGCAGCTTCAAGGGATTGGCAATTCAAAGAGTTGAGGCCAGATTTTTTGAGGGAACTTTTCTAAACTTAAGATTTCTCAAGAGAGTCCAGGGTGGCCTGAGATTCCACGTTTCTTGGATATAAAGACATGGGCGTGGCAGTGATGCTTCAAACCAGACCAAGAGCAGTTTCATGAACACGTTTGCAAATACCATGTCCCAGACTTGGTTGGGTAGTAGAATGTTTACTAGAAACAGTCACTTAATCCAGTGTTTATGGAATAACTCCTGTGTTCTATGCAGTTGGAGTAGGAGTTGGAGGTAGAATGTGAACACATTCGGTAGCTTTGTGACAAATTCAAGACCATGTTCTAAATTGTTTTTGCTTACACTCGTAATATTCATTCCTGTGGAATGACATCAGAGACAACCTTGAAATGTCAGAAAATGATAACTAAGAGTTATTTATTCCTTTATCAGATTTTTTTCTCCTCTTGTGTATGTAACTTAAAGTTACTGATCACATGGTTAAAATTTAAAATTTTCATCAAAGAAAACCATCTGTCATAATGAAGCAAAAGAGGGACATTATGTGATTTTCTTTGAAGATAAGAGATTGAAAGGGAGTCCATTAACCGCCCTAGATTACAATTTGAGGTCATTTTGAGCTAAATTGGTTTTGGAATCAGAATTTAAATTACCAGTCAGACTCAATTAATCTAACTGGTCCTGAAGGCAGTTCAGTTTCCTTCCCTTCTTCTCATAAAAAGAATATTTTTATTGTTTGTCTTTCTTTATTGCCAAGTTGGATATAGCCATTATATTTTAGAAGATAAACACTTCAAACAGTAATTGACTTAGATATTTAAGAGTAGTTTTGTATTTAAGAAACCTGAATAATCATTTATTATTTAGTGTTCTAGAGATATTCACAGTAGATCCTTTTGAAGTCACTGGGAGGTAAATCAACATATTACTGAGCTATACTTTTGCTGCCCTGTGTGATATTAAGAGAATAGCTGTCACAAACAAACCTCAGACAGTTAAATTATTTTATTTAACCATAATAATAAATATATAGTTGGAGATATTTTAAGAAAGCATACATTGTAAATATGTGTAATTATTTTAACGATTTATGTATGCATTTCTAAATGAAAAAGTAAATGTTTTGTTTGTGATAAGTGGGTTTAAAATTATATACTGTTTTAACTTGCTCAACATAAGAGATTTAATGAGTTCAATTTAGTCTTGACTTTTACCTTTTTATTTATTTATAGACTAGAAAAATAAATTAGTACTTTTCCTTTTTCAGTTACAAATTTCTTAATTTAGAAATTAAAAATATGAAGGAAGAAAACAATTTAAACTACAGATGAATTTGGTGGGGTTGGTTATATATCCGATGCTGTCTGGAGAATCCAGGCTTTTGTGACTTGTATTAGTTGGACGCTAGAACTTCACAAGGAAACAAAAATGTGTTGAATGATTTGCTGATGTCCTTGAAATGATGCTAATATCTATCCTGTGGAAAACCTGACGGTATGCAGATATCATTGGCTGGCAGAGTCACATGTCTTGGGATTTGGGACTGTTGGCAAGAAGATGGGCTTCATTTAGGCCATGATAGGAATTGATCTACATACACTTTTTAAAAATATTTTGACTGAAATTCAGTTTGAAGCGGTCTCATCCATATCTAACATCTTAAAATTATATCTATAGAATTTTTTAAAATGAGCATAAAAATCAAATTTGCGTTTTGATGTTTAATGCATTGATTAAAAAATTAATACCCACAACATAACATTTGAGTTGTTGATGATGTTTTGCTTAAAACTTTAGGTGGAAATGTCAGGTAATTGTGTGATTGGAATCTCTTCATGAGACTTTGTAGGTGGAGATAGTCCAAAAACAAAATGATGAGACAAGTGAAATTTTTATTAAGGAAAGTCTAATGATCGTATCTGATATGGTTTGCATTTTCTTGGAAACTTTGGTAAAAAATCACCAAGGAAATAATGTGGTTAGAAATGTTCCTTAAATGTGCATATGTATGTAATCCATTCTACAAAGATCCTATTTTCTTTGTGGCATTATTTTATTGAACAAATTTTATTTAATTTTCTATCAAAATAGCTTTATATTGTATTTGATAATAATTTAGAGAAGTCACAAGTTTTATAAGGATACATGTCAATTAGATGGATTACTATTAAAATGTAATTTCTAGTGTTACAGCTCTTTTAGAAAATGTAATTTCTTAGTCTTAATTTGGAATTTATAATACATCTTAAAAATCACAAATTTTCCAAAGATTCATGCCAGACAAATCATTTGCTATTTAAAAAGAAAGTGCAGTTTCTTAAAAAGAAAGTATCGCTTGTGAGTTTCCTATGTTTGGAAAAAAAATTAATAACATTGGAATCAATAGTTGACCATAGATTTAAATATGATACAAAAGGCTTAAAATCTAAATTGTCATTGTTTACAAAATATTGGCAAATCAGAGCTAAAGCGCTTGGTGTTATTGTGTAATCTTCTGTTTAAAAATAAACAGTGGAAATAATTGTAGAAACCTCTGGGCTTAGAAAAGCTTGTTGGTGGTTCTTCACATCCTACTAAAAAAGCAGGCTGTCTTTGCATATTAATCACTCTGTGAAAGGAAGCTTGCCTTATTTGCATTGTGCATGCACTAAGAAGTCCAATAGTGTGCCTGAGAAAAAAAATGGGGGGATTGTAATTGTTGTTCTCAAAAGGGTTTTTATTCCATTCAAGTGGAAAAGCTGAATGCTGGAGAATTAGTGCAGTGTTTTGTGGAAGAAGAGTCCCTTTTGGCCACTGGGTTTCTTGTAGTCCAGTCCCAGTTTGTAAGGATCCTGAATGTTGGGGTGAAGAGAAAAGTGACTCATCTTTCTATGATGCAATCTGTGTTCTTGTAGATCTCTATAATTTTGTAAGCATTTTCTCCTTGTTATGTATCCAAAAAGAGTTAGAATGAAATTCTGGCAATATATGCAATATTGGAAATCTTAGGAGAAGAATTAAACATGAACCAAAATGTCTGCATCTGAGTAGCTTGGATTTTGGGAGTAGAGTGGGGTGGAGGATACACAATATAAAATTAAGTAAATTATGTGTAAGTTTTTTTTTTGAAAATATGTGATTTGGTTAATAGCTGGCAGATATAATTTGCTCCTCAAATTGATTTTAAATGATATATTATCTTAATAATGGTATCTTTTTTGCTTCATTGTATTTTCAGACTCATTGGTTGAACATAAACATTGAGAATAAACAGAAGAAATGTTCTTAATGTTATTGAGACTTTCTTTTAATAAGCTCTCATACTATGAGCTTTGAATATGTTTCTCTTCTCATCTCCTTCATGGGAGCTCTTCCTGATTTAGTTCTAGCTAGTTCTAGCTGATGACAGCCATGTTAGCCAATGCCTTGTCTGAGACCTCAAAATGTACATTAGTTATTTTGGTGGTCTGTTACTTTGAACTGGTTTAATATACTCTACGAGCTTTTAGCATCTTTTTAAAAATTCTGCATGAAAGATAGCATTTCCAATTAGATTTGAATTTTACAAGGGAGAAAATGCGCCATCATCTGCATATACATATTTTGACAGAATGTGTGTAATCATGGAGACAAAACCTATTCTTTTAAATGATTTCGTTAAATGCTAGAAAGTAATTAACTGAGTTGAAATATTGCACACCAGATTTACTAAAAACCACTTGGTTTAGGTAAATTTGACTATTAGTGAAACTACATGTTGTTGCCCTCTTATATTGTACAGATTTGTTTATTTGATGGTTGAACACAGATCCTCTGATGATACCATTTCTGTTTTATTTGACTTGCTTTCTGTAATATTCACCTATATGGAAATTCTGTTTAATTTGGGCTTTTGTAGAGTGGTCCATAGACTTTTAGGGTGTATTTGGGCTGCTGTTCTGAAGAACAGAAGTAGCCAAAAAGTAATTTCAAAAGTAGGACCACAAAAAATTGAGACTGGTAAAAAAAAAAAAAAAAGAAAAAAGAAAAAAGCACCACTATTTTTGCCAGTCTAAAAAGACCCTAGATAAGTTTCATAATAAATTTGTAATAAATACATTACTGATATACTTCTCCACAATTTTTGTTAAAGACATGTCAAAAGTTAAAATTACAGCAGATTAAGTTATAGGCTTTTATTTGTGATTCATGAATGGGGCAACCTCCATTCTACAAAATAAAATGAGAGCTCCCACTGGGCAAGTGGGTTTTGTAAGGTGGGAACAAGGAAACAAAATAATAAAAAAAAAAAAAAAAGGAAAACTGATTGGTTAACATCAAGTTACTTTTTTGTAAATGTTAAAACTGAGGGTACTTTCTTATTACACTGACTTCTGACTTGGGGAGCCTAGAATCTCCTGTTTTCAGGAAAAACTGGTCTGTTTTAGGATCTTTCTGCTTCCTTAAAGTTTCAGTTTGATTATATGGAATTTAACAGGGGTGAGTCCATACTGGTTTGGTCTGTACTGGTGGGGCCTGGTACAGAAGCTTAGTTCAAAACAAGGGTCTTCCATAATTTTTGTTTAACAGACATAATTTTTAGAGTTTTTAGTTAATTTAAATTTAACCTTTTTTATAAAAATATGAAATGCATTACATATTTTTAGGATTGCATAGATTTCATAAGTATATAAAATTATGTACCCATGAAGTATCAAAAACCCCATGATCATCTCTATAGACAGAAAAAGCATTTGACAAAATGCAACACTCCCTCATAGTAAAAACACTCAGTAAACCAGGATTAGAAAAGACTTCTTCCACCTGGTTAAGGCCATCTGTGAAAAATCCAGAGCTAACATATACAAATGGCTAATAAGCACAAATGACCAAGAGATGCTCAACATCATTAGCCATCAGGGAAATGTAAATCAAAGCCACAATGAGATATCACTTCACACCCTCTACCATGGCTATAATAAAAAAGACAGATAATAACAAGTGTTAGTAATGATGTGGAAAAATTGAAACCTTTATACGCTGCTGATGGGAATGAAAATGGTGCAGCCCATTTGGAAAACAGTCTGGCAGTTCTACTGTTCCAAGAGAAATAAAAACATATGTCTGTATGAAAATTTGTAGGCTAATGTTCATGCAACATCATTAATAATAGTCAAAAAATGGAAACAACCTTTTGGTCCTTTAAACTGATGAAACTGATGGAAGGACCCAAAAATGTGGTATCTTCATACAATGGAACGTTATTGGGAAATAGAAAAGAATGAAGTCCTGATACATGCTACAACATGGGTGAGCCTTGATTCTGCTTTTTAGTCATGTAGAATCCTTAATTGCATTAGCCATTTGTTTGCTTGTAACCTTCAAGGTTTATTTTAATCCTAGTACTTGTTAACATTTATCCTAGATTCTTATTAACTTTTAGGTTGTGGCATTGCATCTCCATGAGAATAGTTAAAGTAATTTTATTTGGATATTCTTGAAAGAACTATTGAATAAATGCATGCTAAGATTACCCCTGATGCGCGCGTGCGCTCACACACACACACACACACACACACACACACACTATCTAGCTCCTTAAAACATCATGTCTATGTTCTTACTGTGAGAGGGGAAACATTTATGTCTTCTATGTATGTCTTTTGACGGGGGTTAAAATTTCCTTTTCATTTTGTGGAGCTGTTACTCAGGATAGGAGATTAGAGAAGAATCACCCCTTTCACACACCTAATAGCGTCACGACGGTACTATGGTAGTATCTTATGTTGTGTGCTTTGATTGTCAATCTCTTCCCCTCATCTGTACCACTTTGATAATTTTATCCTCCATTCTTTGTGTATAGATATTGGAATAATACGTTTTCCAACATTTTATAACCTTTCATTCTTCAATTTCGGAAAAGTGTTCATTTGTTTTTGCTCATTAACCATAAAGCAGTATATAATACATATGGTTGTATTTTAAAGCCAGAATAAAGCAGATTTAAGATGTATTTCTTGGCATGTGAAACTTCCTCAGTGATATTAAATAAAATATTAATTACGTAATGCTGTGGTAATTAATATGAAAATGTTTAAATAAGTCTTAGATGGCATTTATTGTGTTGGAAAGACACTACATTGCTTTTCTAGAACACTGGTAAGAAATTTATGATGGGACTGCTCTTTTGTTAAAAGAAGAAGAAATCTTTCAGTAGTGCTCTTGGAACTGGAACTACTCTAGGTAGTTTATGGATTTTCCACCGGGATGCTTTGTAAGGAGATGTACTTTGTGCTACAGAATCACTTAGAGGAACCATGTGGAAGTAGTTAACCCTTGGGGAATTAAGGAATTTGAAGGACCTTTGAGAGTTCATCTTGTTTAACTTCTCTAAACTATAATTCACAAATATCTCAAGTAGGAATCTGTCTTTAAAAAAGTAAGACATTTTAGACATGTAGACAGAAGTTAAGGATCAAAGTTTATTTGTATTGTAATGAAATTGTTGACTTTCATTAGGTGGCTCTTATTTTTTAGAGTGAATTTAATATTAATTGACAAAAATAGTCAGGTTTTGATGCACCTTTTCAGATATACTTATATTATGATACAGGCTGCACCAAGCCTATAATTTTTTCCCCCAAGAGGTTTGTCATTTATTTTGATTGACAATTAGAATGCATTTTTCTGTAAGATGTTATATATGGTGGTTCTGTCGGGATTAACCATAATGCACATCTTCATGTCCTGTACAGTGATTAGCAAAGTGTCTTGCAAGTAGGTGCCCAACAAGTTCCCAGTTGACTCAGTTTCATTCTGAGCCCCTTGTAGATAGCCTTAATTCATTCCTGCATTCTGCATGTATTTATGCCTTTGACTGATAGGTAAGATTGAAAGGAGGAATAGATGTTACTGAATTGAATTGTAAAAAGAGTTCTAAATGGGCATGTGTTGCAAAGGTTTGGTGGCAGTGAGTAAACAAGAACTGATGGTGTTGAAGATTAAACTGGGAGTGGCCTTGCTCAGCCTTTGGGGAAGTTGGAAGGTCATTGGAAGCGCTAGAGCCTGGGAATGACTTGATGAGAGCATGTTTTTGAAAGCTGGATCTGTTGTCTTTCTCTCTGAAGTTGGGCAGGGGCAAGTGCTGCAGAGGCTGTGTTAAGTGATAAAGGTTGAATTCGTGTTTTGATAAGTGAGAATTAAAGCAAGGTATTATGCAAGAAATACTACAAAGGGAAGATTGATGAACTTGGTGATTGATTTGGATATAGGAGAGAAAGAAGAATGGAGTTGGTTTAGGTTGCAGAGTAGGAGCACAGGAAGAATGAATGTTACCAACAACAGAAATAGGGAAGGAAAAGAGGGGAACTTTTAATTTTTTCAAAAGGTAGTAGTTTGGCTTGGGGCAAGGTGACCCTGAGATTAAAGTGCAGTGTCTTGTTTTTAGGAAAGATCAGGTTAGAGACATAGATCTGTAGTCATTTAAATAGTAGATGGATCTCAGAAGGTAAGTCTGTTTAGAGGGAGAAGCAGAGAGGGTCAAGGACAGAACCTAGTCACACACTCATATTCTGGGGATGGGCAGTTTTTATATGCAATAGTTATTAAAAATGGGCACTAAGTTATTGAAGTAAATTACTGTTTTGTATATTTTCAAAGAATTAAAATGACAAAGCTGCCATTTTAATGTCATGCTCTTGTTTTGAATTCATACTCTCTTTTTTATCCATTCACTCTGTCTCTGTTTTAGTGATGAAGATTATTTATAGTCCATATCATTTCTTGTTGGGATTTGTATCTTTTAGTGCTTGTGGTCAATAACATAGCTGATAGGTGAGAAATTCTGTAGCCCTAGTTGATTTCAAATCCTCAGGTATTAATGAAATTATATTCCAGGATATGGGGAGAATTTGGAAGTAAGATTCATGGACGGCTACAGAAAATAGTTTTGAGAAATCATGAAAATGAACAAAAATTCTGATTTTGTTTCCAAATGGAAAGAGGGTGGAGTCTTCCCAGGGAGGACCAGGGAACTTAATAACCATCCTGGACAAGTTTAAGGATGGACTATTAAACGGGTGATAAGGAAGCCCAGGAGAGAAAACCGTGATCTGATGTAGGTTCACTAAGGACAGGTCCTTAGACTTCAGTCCTCTCTTTGGAAGGATTTCCAGACTGAAAGTGGAATTTATATTGGCTTATCATGATAGCCAAATGGAAACATACAAATTCAGTGCATGTAATTGGTCAAATGACCATGTTCCTCATCAGCTTGGAATGCCCAGGTTGGTTCTGCATTTTGAAGGACTTTCTTATACTTTCTTATTTATTTAATATTTAAAGTGTGCAACATGGTATTTTCATATACATATATGTAGTGAAGTGATTGCTGTAGTCAAGCAAATTAAGATATCCATCATCTCACATAATTAACTTTATTTATTTATATTTTTGTGTAGTTAGAGTACTTGAAATATACTCTCTTAGCAAATTTCCATTATACAATACGATATTATTAACTATAATCATCATGTTGTACTTTAGGTCTCTAGACTTATTCATCCTATATAACTGCAACTTTGCACCCTTTGACCTACATCTTCCCATTATCCCCCACCCAACCCCTCCCCTGATAACCACCATTCTACTCTCTTTCTATGTATTCAGTTTTTTTTAAAAATAAGAATCCACATATAAGCGAGGTCATGCAGTATTTTTCTTTCCATGTCTGGCTTATTTCACTTAGCGTGATGTCCTCTACATTCATCTATATTATCTCAATGGCAGGATCTCCTTCTTTTTTAAGACTGAATAATATTCCATTGTATATATACACCACAGTTTTGGTTTTTTTTTTTTAAGACAGAGTCTCACTTTGTTGCCCTGGCTAGAGTGAGTGCCGTGGCATCAGCCTAGCTCACAGCAACCTCAGAATCCTGGGCTCAAGCAATCCTCCTGCCTCAGCCTCCCGAGTAGCTGGGACTACAGGCATGCGCCACCATGACCGGCTAATTTTTTTTTTTCTATATATTTTTAGCTGTCCAATTAATTTCTTTCTATTTTTGGTAGAGACGGGATCTCACTCTTGCTCAGGCTGGTCTTGAACTCCTGAGCTCAAACAATCCGCCCGCCTCGGCCTCCCAGAGTGCTAGGATTACAGGCGTGAGCCACCGCGCCCGGCCTCACATTTTTTTTTTAGAGCAATTTTTGTGAAACCTTGGATGTCAAAAATTTGTGTTATTTTTGAATATGAGTTCTGTTGTGGAATCAATGCAGTGCAGACAGCTTGAAATATCAACAAAGTGTTTGGGAAGGATGTGGCTAATGAATGGTTTGAGAAGTTCTGTTCTGGTGATTTTAATCTTGAAAATGAGGCTGGGCACAGTGGCTCATGCCTGTAATCCTAGCACTCTGGGAGACTCTGAGGCAGGAGGATCACTTGAGGTCAAGAGTTCAAGACCACCCTGAGCAAGAGTGAGACCACGTCTCTAAAAATAGAAACATTAGCCAGATGTGGTGGTGTGTACCTGTAGTCCCAGCAACTTGGGAGGCTGAGGCAGGAGGATCCTTGAGCCCAGGAGTTTGAGGTTTCTGTGAGCTAGGCTGATGCCACGGCACTCTAGCCCAGGTGACAGAGCAAGACTCTGTCTCAAAAAAAAAAAAAACAAATTGAAAAAAAAAAATCTTGAAAATGAGCCCTGTGGGCAACTTGAGACCAAGAGGGGTAATGTTAAGCTGAAAAGCTGCAGTGGAAGCAAATCCATCTCAACCTAGGCATGAATTAGCAGCAAGGTTTGACATTACTATTCCAACAATATTGGACCATTTGAAACCAATGGGCAAAGTAAAAAAAACTGGATAGATGGGTTCCGCATGAATTAAACCAGCATCAGAAGAGAAATCATCTCAAAGCTTGCCTTTTTTGCTGTAACAACATAAAAACAAACCGTTTCTACACCATATTGCTACGTGTGATGAAAAATAAATTCTTTTTGACAATCACAAGCGTTCGGCATAATATGAAGATGAAGTGCCCAAACACAGTCCAAACCAAATATTCATCAAAAAAAGCTAATGGTGTCTGATTGCTGGTCCAGCGCTGGTATTATCTACTGCAGCTTCATGAAACCCGGTCAATTGATTACAGCAGATGTCCACTGCAACCAGTTGGAAGAAATGATGAGGATGCCTGTGATTAAGCAGCCAAGATTGGTCAACAGAGAAAGGCCAATCCTCTTGCAAGACAACGCTCGACCACGTGTCGCATAAACAATGCTGCTTAAACTACAGAGCCTGGACTTGGAAACTCTCTGTCATCCACCGTATTGGTCAGACTTTGCACCAGCTGACTACCACTTCTTCCAGGCCTTGGACCCCTTCTTGCAAGGAAAAATACTCAGTTCTCAACAAGCTGTGGAAAATGCCTTTTGCGATTTCATTGCCACTAGCTCTCTAGGCTTCTTCACTGCTGGCACAACAAGCTACCATTAAGATGGCAAAACTGTGTCAATAGTTTAAGCACACACTTTGGTCAATTGTACTGCTTCTTGTTTGAGATATAATAAGCTACATCTTTTGATCTGAAATCAGACATTTCATATTTAGTAACCTAAATACTTTAGGGGCCTACTGTTCTACCACAACTCAGAAAGTCTAACTCTAGGCTAGCGACCCCTTTAGAAATTTGATACTGGAGACAAGGATCCTAGGTGACTAAGATGGCCACCTAGACCAATTAACTCACAATCTCTGGGGGTGAAACCCAGGTATCAACAGTAGTTTTAAAAACTCCCCAGGTGATTCCAACATATAGCCATGTTTGAAAACCACTCATAGGGTAGATTTCTCTCATGTTTAACTCCATAGGATACATACGTAAGGAATAACTACGATTTGTCCCATTCACAGTAGGTTGACTGCAAGATAAATGAATGTAAAGAAAGAAGGAAGATACTTGCATGCTCTTCCAAGGTAGAGGACTTAAACACTGGTTTATTTTTTTCTTCTCCATAGTTCATGTGAAGTCTATAGTTAGAAATAGGATGTCTTGAGAAATATAGCAAATTAATCACTGAGTTTCCTGTTTCTCCTCGTTTTAGAATGCTGCTTCTAAATTACCTGGGAAAAATTGGGCCCAAAACTCCTTTGATGGCAGCTGCAACTTTTTCAGTTGGCTGGAATACTTTTGCTTGCTCAGAGTCATTGGAGAAACCGCTGAACTGGCTGCTTTTTAATTACTATTTGACAACCTGTCTCCAATCTTCAGTTAATAAGTGAGTTATCTTTAAAACTTGTTGTCTCCAAACATTTTAGATTACATGGCCTAACAGTAAAAAAGTTGTAAAGCACAGCACTACTGACACATGTATATTTATTTATTTATACATTGCGTGCATTTACTACTGTACCAAAATGTTCTCTATATTGTAAATGCATACAGAAATTTAAAAAACTTATGTATAAGTTAAAAATATAGATAAAAGTTGTGATGCTTTTTTTCTGAATCCCAGTGGATTGTCTTGTACAACCCCTAAGGTATGTGATGTGCCCCACTTTGAAGATCACTGTTCTAATCACTCTCAATTCTAGAAGAGTAAAATCATTAGCATGGAATGAGTTAACTAATGTTATGAGCTATTTCCTTGGACTTTATACTTGTTGCTAATCTTCTCAGTACAGAATTCTTTCCTGGGTAGTAAGTAATGTATTAAGTGATTTCAGTGCTGAATGATATGGCTCCTTAAGCATATGGGCATGGAATGTTGTAGAGACTTACGAGAACGTAGCTCACTTAGACATTCTCAGTTCTCACAGTTTCAGGTTTTTTTGTTTTGTTTTGTTTTGTTTTGTTTTGTTTTGTTTTGTTTTTGAGACAGGATCTCATTCTGTTGCCCGGGCTAGCTCACTGCAACCTCAAACTCCTGGGCTCAATCGATCCTCGTGCCTCAGCCTCTCAAGTGTGTGCCACCATGCCCAGCCAATTTTTCTATTTTTTAATTTTTTAAATTTTTTTTTTTTTTGAAACAGAGTCTCACTCTGTTGCCTGGGCTAGAGTGCCGTGGCGTCAGCCTAGCTCACAGCAACCTCAGATTCCTCGGTTCAAGTGATCCTCTTGCCTCAGCCTCCTGGGTAGCTACGACTACAGGCACACATCACCATGCCTGGCTAATTTTTTCTATTTTTAGTTATCCAGATAATTTCTTTCTATTTTTAGTAGAGACGGGGTCTTGCTCTTGCTTAGGCTGGTCTCGAACTCCTGAACTCAAGCAACCCTCCCACCTCGGCTTCCCAGAGTGCTAGGATTACAGGCGTGAGCCACCGAGCCCAGCCTAATTTTTCTATTTTTTGTAGAGACGGGGTCTCTTTAGGTTGCTTAGGCTGGTCTTGAACTCCTGGCCTCAAGCAATCCTCCCACCTAGGCCTCCCAGAGTGCTAGGATTACAGGTGTGAGCCATGGCGCCTGGCCCTCACAGTTCTTATATTACCCAAATACTGTCTTTGCATTAGTTTTTCTGGAATTGTCTGTGTGTCTTCTGACAGTTAAACTGGTGTGGTAGCAAAGAACATGGAGATGTTTCTATTTATTTTTTATTATATGTTACCTTGAATTTTTAAGGGAACTTAAATATAAACTCAAAAAGTATAATTTGTACCTGACTTGTTGAAAACCATAGTTATCTTTTGAGTTGACATTAAACATTAGCTTAAACTTAACCTGTTATATTACAGATATTGATTGTAAATGTTGCTAAAAAATACAAAAGAATCATCATATCATTAATTATTCAAGTGCTCACTGAAATGGGGAAAGTAGCAAGAACAGTGAAGAGTTGATTTGAATTAAAATATCAGTTGTATAAGAAAATGACCAACATTTAAAAAATAAGTATGCAAAAATATTCTAATTTTGAATATTGCCATTTTTAAAATACTATCATTAGGTAATTTATCCAAATGGAAGATTCTGGCTTAAGGCATTTTTGACAAAATTGGTTTATTAGTAGCAGTGTGTATGTATAATTTGTTATTAAACAACACTTATTTTTACTTTTATTATTATAGTATTGGCTCATTCTTCTTCAATCAAAAAAAAGTACTTTTGGCCAGGCATGGTGGCTCATGCCTGTAATCCTAGCACTTTGGGAGGCGGAGCGGGAGTATTGCTTGAGGCCAGGAGTTCAAGATCAGCCTCGGAAATAGCGAGACTCCATCTCAACAAAAAATTTCTCAAAAAAATTAGCCAGGCGTGTTGATACCCGCCTGTAGTCCCAGCTACTCCCAAGGCTGAAGCAAAAGGATTGCTTGAGCCCAGGAGCTTGAGGCTGCTGTGATCTATGAAGATGCCACTGCGCTCTAGCCCAGGCCGCCGAGGAAGACCCTGCCTCCAAAAAAAAAGCCCTTTAAAAAAATACCTTCAGCACCAACATCAATGTACTCCTCCTGCTATTATATATATTTTAGGTATGATTAAGGTAGGAATGACCTTAGTTTTCACTTGTGAAATTCTTTTGTTCCAGGCACCGGCATATGTTTGTAAAACAAATTGATATGGATCATGTCATGAAGGTAGGAGAGAGAAACTTTAAGTAATACTTTTATTTCTTGTTTTCATTCCAAGAATAGATATAATTTGTTTTTGTTTTTCAGGCTAAGTCCATCAGAGAGTTTGATAAACGATTCACTTCAGTCATGTTTGGATACCCAACAATTGATGATTATTATACCGATGCCAGTCCAAATCGTAGACTGAAGTCGGTAGCAATTCCAGTGTTGTGTCTGAATTCTGTGGATGATGTTTTCTCACCTAGTCATGGTAAAATTAACATCTTTGTATCCATTTTGACATGAATTAACTTTTAAAAATACTGCTCTTAGGCCAGGCACAACCGTAATCCCAGCACTTCAGGAGGCTGATGCAAGAGGATCACTTGAGGCCAGGAGTTAGTTCAAGACCAGCCTGGGCATCATAGTGAGCAAAAAAATAAAAATAAAAATAAATTAACTAGATGTGGTAGCACGTGCCTATAGTCCTAGCTACTCAGGAGGCTGAAGCGGGAGGATCCCTTGAGCCCAGGAGCTCGAGGCTGCAGTAAGCTGTGATCGTGCCACCGCACTCCAGCCTGGGCAACAGCGAGAGACTCTGTCTCCAGCAAATAAAATATTGTTCTTTTTAAGATAATGTTGTAATAAATAAAATATTTTCCACTGTGATAAAGAAAAAGCCCTACATATTCATAACTTAGTATCTTAGTGTTTCAGATCAATTCTGAAAACATTTTCTCCGACCCTTATCTGGTCCATTGTAAGAGCTTCAGAACAAACATGACTCAATATTTTGCTTGTTCTCATTTTTATAACATTTCCTTCTTATCAAATACACTGTTTTTTGGAGATTAGATTACAGTATCTTTGCCTCAAGAGAACACTGTCATCACTTGCTTATTCTTCCTGAGGTTCTTATACAGAAGAATTTGAACTTTTTCTTCCCTTTTAAACTGAAAGAGAACTTGAGACTTTGCAAACACAATGAATATCTCAATGAGTGGAGCATATTTGGACCAGAAGGTCATATTTGAAGAGAAACAGTCTCTGTTTTCCCCCTGGATACTGTATAAAAGAAAATTATTGAAAAATTAATTTTGTTTTCTTAACTGAGAAATGTGAAATTTGTAACAAAGTTATGTATGCATGTGTTCATACATTGAAGCAATATAAGATGATTAGAAGTAATCATACTAGCTTAAGGATCAACAGACGACCTCTATTATAATTTTTTTCTAATGAAATTTCTCAAAGTATTTTATAAAACTTTTTCTCCTTACTTGCCACCTAAATATTATACTTTAAAACCATCTTCCTCAAGTATTTCATTTAAAAAATTATTCTGACTACAAACATAACACATACGTATTGTGAAAATTTCAGAAGATCCCCACATATATGTGTATATATATATATTTTAAAGTAGCTATAATTTCTCTAGGAGATCCCATTTTATTGTGTGGTTTATGATTAATCACAGATAATTTTAGGTAGCTAGAACTTTTGGCTTTTGACTACAAATCAGAAAATGAAACTGTGAACTTTAATATCAGTTGAATTACATGGTGATTATTTAGTGTATTTTTGTCCAATTAAGGAAGTCTAGTAGGATTTCTCTATCCATTTTTATATTTCACTGACCTTTCTACCAACAAAAAATTCCCAACACTTTAACCTGACCCACTTGGGTGAAGTTTAAGCTCATTACTTCCTATTCTTTCCCACGCCCTTAAAAAAGTCTTGCCACACTGAAATAGTGGACAATTGTCTGCAATCTGAGAGAGCAGGCAGCCAGCATCGTTCACATGACTCAAACATGGCACAGCTTTTTATTCTTCTGATATGACTGTAACTATCGATGTTAGAAATTTCTGAGTGTATCCAGAGTGTGAAATTGGGGCTCTTTATAATTCCATTAGAGGCAAATGAAGCACTCTAAATGTATGGTATAAAAAAAAAAGTAAAGCAAAAATAGTATCAGTCATTCCCCACCCTCTTAAATTCCTACACATGATCCCAAGATAGATGTTCACGTTTAAATATTCTGCCTTGAGATGGATGTAGCTAGCTAATGATGTGAGTTCAAGACCCCCTTTGGATAAGAACTTGGCTTGTTGGGGCTTTGCTGTAGGGTCTCTCGGTTTATTCTTCAGAGTGTGGTCAGGGGTCAACTTTAGATCATTGTCTAAACAGGCAATTTTTGTAGGTAGCAGCAACATCTTGGAAGGGGCCCAGTTCTCTCATAGTGTGTCTGCTTCCTTTGTCTCCTTAGAGGGGTGTGGGGTAGGGAGATCTTCCTTTTAATTAGCTCATTTACCCCTAAAACTCAGCCCATGTTGTGAAGGTCTAATTATTGCATCAGCCATGTCATGTTAATTAGGGAGATAAGATTTAGCAGTATCTGAAATCAAAACACTTCTCCTGCCAGGTTTCAGTCCATTGTAGACCTTAAATCAAAACATTATCACTGTCTGAACTAAAGGAAGGAAGAAAAAAACACTTTAACTCAATAGCCTTTAAAGTTTATACTCAGGGTGGATTTTGCAGTGCATATGAAAAGATAGTCATTACTGGTGAATGATAGTAAATACAGCAACTATGTTTGCAAAATAAAATTTTTCTTTCTCTTGACTGCAAATAAATTCAGAGAAGGAAGAAAAAGGAAAATTCACCTCATGTTTTAGCACTAAAAGATAAACACTTACCATTTGGGAGAATTTTATTCTTTTTTTGTTTTGTTTGCTACCTATATATGTTTTTTTATATAAATCATATGTATAATTTTCAAAACTTAATACAACCACCAATTGACCTTAAGAGTCTAATGTCATATAAAGTTAGTCTGAGTCATACATAATGAGTTTATGACTCTCACAAAGGTGCTAAGATTAGTTTTTTCCCCTGGATAACACCTAAGTAGGAAACTTAGAATATAATGTAAGGATTCACCATTCCTTGAGTTATCTTACTTCAATTTCTCAAAACAAGACTTGCCCTATATTTTTGTGTTATGATTAAATCTCGGATTGAGATTTAATTCTTCTAAAAATGAGGGTCCAGTATATGACCATAAACATGAACTGTTATAAGAATATAGATGGTTGATATAAGTTAGAGTCATCCCATTTAGCCATCCTCTACAAATATTATTTTATGTTGTTTTGATTTATATTGATTAGGAATGATAAAGGGATACACTTTTCCTACCAAAAAACTGATAACTATTATTTTTCTCTCTCTTACTGCTATTCCTTTTTTTCCTCAAGCTATTCCAATAGAAACAGCTAAGCAAAACCCTAATGTCGCTTTGGTCCTTACTTCTCATGGAGGCCATATTGGTTTTCTGGAGGGAATCTGGCCAAGGCAATCTACTTACATGGATCGAGTCTTCAAGCAGTTTGTGCAAGCCATGGTTGAGCATGGACATGAACTCTCTAACATGTAGTTCTCTTCAGGTGCATTTTGCGTGAACCACCATCGTAAAGGCAGCTCAGCTTAGTGCACAAATTTTAACTACTGTACGTAAAGCAAATAAGCCAGCAAATGGGTGAAGAGGTCCAGAATGATATGCAAAAACTACTTTTTAGGGAGACAAAACTTTGTAGCAAGACATTAAATATAATATTAGATTGTTATTTATGTAGATTTTATTTTTACTATGCCTTACCAAGTATGACCTTAAACAAAGTAGTATATACATGAAATTGCACTTAACCAAAACTGTCGTGTAAAAAAATTTTAATTCCTCAGGGTTTTAATTTAGGCTAGTATTTTTTTAGATTACTCATTTTAGGTGATTTAATGGTACTTTAATAACTGTTAAGAGACTGGTTATGTGAATGTAAGTTATAAGGTGGTACATTCCTAAGGGTATTTATACTTGATGATAACATGAAAGCCGAAATTAGATAAAATACAATGTGATAAATATTTTATATGTTCTAACCTTAAAAGGCAAGTGCAACAATGTTAGACTGACCCCTATATGTGCTCTTTTACTCCGATAATAATAAATTAGAGCTGGTTTATGTTTTATAATGATTATAATTTACATGCTTATTTTTAAAATAGTATATGTGCACACATATATCATTATATTAAAATAAATTCTTTCATTTTAAATTGTTTCTTTGTGAGTTTTTATCTCCAGAACGGGCCCAGAAAGTAATCCCTAGAAAGGAATTTATGATAATTTCATGAATGCATTAGTAAGAAACATTACAGCTGTTTTGCTTCACTGTTTCCAGAATATGGGGCTCACACCATTTGTGAATACTTTCAGCTGCAGGAAACCTAACAGTGCCCTACGAATAATGACACTTAATTATCTTGCATCTCAAGAACTCTCCTGTCAGGCAGGCCTAGGGCTGGTGCAGTGGCTTACTGATGTTATCAAACACCCAGGCTCTGTTTTCACTTTGTCCTTAGCAGGGTGTCTAGTTATCTCAGGGTGGCTGCTGCAATTCCAGACATCACATTTGTATTCAGAGAAGGAAAAAGGGTAAGGGGTGGTGACCAGACACATCTGCCCTTTTGGGAAAGTGAAAGCTTTTCCAGAACACTCGCAGGTATATCTGTTGGCCAGAACTGTGTCACATGGCCACCCAAATTGAGTGAGAGACTGGGAAAGCAAACTTTTCCAATGATAGTGGAGGTAGGCAAGGGAGAGGGGGTTGGCAGTCATTGGGCTAGCCAGCCAATAGTGATATCTTCCATATCATTCAACATCTTTTGCCACCTCTTTTACTATTTAAACCTATTTAAAAAAATACATATATTTTTGCCTCAGGTACAC
>CAUYSK010046938.1:0-30682 GCA_963575035.1 Avahi laniger
TCCTAGCACTCTGGGAGGCCGAGGAGGGTGGATTGCTCAAGTTCAAGACCAGCCTGAGCAAGAGCAAGACTCTACTAAAAAGTAGAAAGAAATTATCTGGACAACTAAAAATATATATATAGAGAAAAAATTAGCCGGGCATGGTGGCACATGCCTGTGGTCCCAGCTACTTGGGAGGCTGAGGCAGGAGGATCGCTTGAGCCCAGGAGTTCGAGGTTGCTGTGAGCTAGGCTGACGCCACAGCACTCTAGTCAGGGCAACAGAGCCAGACTTTGTCTCAAAAAAAAAAAAAAAAAATGTGGAAGCTGGGGACTAGTGAGAACGTGGCTGCAGTGTCCAGGGCAGAGGTGGTAGAGGCTGTGACCAGCACGGTGGCTGCAGACAGGAAGCTGGTTTGAAATTCAGTTGAGAATTAACCAGAGGCCGGGCGCGGTGGCTCACGCCTGTAATCCTAGCACTCTGGGAGGCCGAGACGGGTGGATTGTTTGAGCTCAGGAGTTCGAGACCAGCCTGAGCAACAGCGAGACCCCGTCTCTACCAAAAATAGAAAGAAATTAATTGGACAGCTAAAAATATATAGAAAAAAATCAGCCGGGCATGGTGCGCATGCCTGTAGTCCCAGCTACTCGGGAGGCTGAGGCAGTAGGATCCCTTGAGCCCAGGAGTGTGAGGTTGCTGTGAGCTAGGCTGATGCCACGGTACTCACCCTAGCCAGGGCAACTAAGTGAGACTCTGTCTCAAAAAAAAAAAAAAAAAAAGAAGAATTAACCAGGCTTGCGGATGTGGGCAGAGGGAGTGTGCACTCAAGAGGTCTAGGAAAGACACAGGCTCTGGTCCTCAGGCAGGGGGAGCTACGGATGGGGACAGCAGGTAATGGAGTCATGGGATTGGGTGCCACTTATGTTGAAATGGCCACTGGGAGGCAGTGGAGAGGGTGGGTGGTTAGCTACCCACGGTGTTCTCAGGGCAGTGGTGGGGCTGATGAGCCAGAGCCAGGAGCAGATGTGAGCCCCCGGGCGAGAGTGTGGCCAGCAGTAGAACTGGGCAGAGGGAAGGACTGTTCTTACCGCACAGGCCTGGGCAAGGAGCAAGCGGGTGATGCGTGAGAGCACCTAGCCCAGTGTCAGGCAGGGAGTGGCTGAGGTTACACTACACCGCTGAGGAGCCGGACCAAGATCCAGAGAGGGCCAGCAGCTGACCCAGGATCCCACAGCCAGGCAATGGTCTCTATCCAGGTCTTGACTTGTCCTGACAGTTCATGTTCAACACTGCCAGGGGTCTGGGCCCAGCCCTGAACTGTTCCAGAGTCATCCTGCTGCCCACCTGCCTGCCCCGTGTTCCTCCCTCCTCCCTTGCCTGGCTCCCTTCCTTGTCCTCCCCAGGCCCCCCTCCTTCCTCTGCTTACCTGTCCTCCCCCTGCTCACCTCAGTACCTGCCCAGACTCTGCCATCTGCCCTCCATCTGCCCTCCCTCCCTGGTCCCTGCCCCCCTCTCCCCGCTCACTTCCTCACGCTCCGAGTGCTGGGCACTCAGCACCGCCAGCTGCCGCCGCAGCTCCTCATTGCGCTCCAAAAGCATCTTGCCGAGTTCCGCGGCCAGGAGCAGGTCTTTCTCCTTTTGCTGCAGCTGCAGGGCCAGGTCCTGGGGCTCCTCAGGCCCTGGGCCCCCTCCCAGGAATGAGTCCCTCCGCTCCAGCACAAAGGGGAAGAAGCCCTCATCGCTGCTGGGGGAGGTGCCCCCAGAGAGCAGCACCGACGGGAAGCTTGGCCCATCTGGAGAGCTCATGGCACCTGCAGCAGCTGTGGGGACACGTAGCTGGCTGCAGGACACTCTGTTCTGCAGCCTGACGGAGCTGGCCCCCCACTGGCTGGCACCTGCCCAGTGGCCCTCGCAGGCTTGCAGCCAGGGCTTCCCTGGGCCAGGAAGGGTTAATGATCTGTGTTTGGGCCACCCAGCTCCGTTAATGTCCCCAGGTTAAACTGAGGCAGGAAGCAGCAGGAAATGAGCTGCCTTGCCTTGGCCTCTGCCAGACATTCTCTGTCCCCAGGAAAACTTGCCCCAGTGCTCCAGGACCACAGGCCACCCTGCTTCCTGTACTCTGTTCCCAGAACCTAGCTGTGCAGCCCCCAGCCCCTCTCCATCTGGAAAACGATTCCCAGATCCCAGGTTCGTAGAGACTTGGTGCTCGGGGCTGAGTCCAGCCCCTTCCTCCCAAGAATGCAGGACCCTAGCCCTTGGGAACTGAGGCGTCCTGATCCCCTGCTGCAGGAATCCAACACCCTCCCCTTCCAGGAGCCCGGGTCCCCAGCTCCTCAGGACCCAGGCTCCAGCCCCTGACCCCGCAGCTGTCCTGGCCCTCATTCTCCCCTTTCCTCAGGACCCAGGCTTTGGGATTCTACCCTCCAGCCTGAGGTCCCAATCCCCAATGTCCACCCTTCCTGGATTTCCCTTCCAGTCCCTCATTTTCCTCAGGACCCAGTTTTCCCGCCCCAGCCCCTCCAGACTCAGGAGCCCTGACCCCCAGCTCTCTAGTTGCCCTGGCGTCAGGCCCGGGACAGGGCGAGGTAACAGGTTGTGCCAGCCAGCTCCGCTGCCTCCTCCACTCAGGGTTTCTGTTTACTTCCCAGCCGGGCCCTGGGGATGGGAGGCCTGCGCTCCCCTAGGGCTGCCTGGGGCCCCGAGGATAAGGGGCTTCGGAGGGAGGCAGGGCCCGGCACAGACGCTGACCTGCTCCAGTCCTCCCGAAGCTCCCCACCCGCGGGGCATACGTACGCATGCTCACCTGTCCACCCCCTCCCTTCGCCAGGTGTGCAAGCAGGTGTGCAAGCAGGTGTGCAAGCGCAGCCCTGCGCTCGGGACTGTGGTGTCGGTGGTCCCAGCCCAGCCGCCCCCACGCCGCCCCTGGGTCTCCCTGCCGCTGCCCCGCCCCCACCCCCACCTGCCCTGGAGTCCCGGGCCTCCCTGGCCCTCCCCCTCCCGCCCCGAGCCCCAGCTGAGCACCTCAACCCCGCGTTCGGGCCCCAGGCCCTGGGCCCTCGGCCCCCGACCCCCAGCCCCAGGCATCCGAAGCTAGCCGTCACCTTCCTTGTCGCTTGCGTCCCCCGCTTCCCGGCGGTCCCAGGAGTCCGCCCGAACCCTGGCTTCCCCTCCCTTCCTCCTCCATGCCCCTCTCCTCCCCCGCCGCTGTGGCAGGGCCACTCGAGCCCCAAGCTCGGAGAGCCCCGCCTCTGGCGCCCCTTAGGCTCTCACCCGCCGCTGGGCTCCCTCAGAGGTCCCCGCGGTCCCCGTCCCCTCTTCCGGAGGCGGCGCCAGGTGCGCGGCTGGCACAGGTGCAGGGGCGGTGCCGCGGGAGGGGCAGGGGCGCTCCCTAGTGGCGGGAATGGCCAGGCGGGTGGAAGGAAAGTCGCCTCCGCATTGGTCAGAGACACCGGCCCATCCTGCTACGGTTGGAAATGACCACCGGACAGACTAACTGAGCAACTACTGTGTGCAGATACTACACCAAGCATAGACGTCAGCTCCTTGCCCCCTCGCGTAGGATAGGAAATTTATCAATAATGGGAACAATGACGAATCTATCAGATATTAAGCACTCTGCTAAGAAAACTCTTGTATAGGCATAACTTGTCTATTTCATGACATCCTAATGGAGCAGGAACTACTACTATCCTCATTTTACAGATGGGGAAGCTGAGGCTCAAGGAGGCCATCTAACTTACTTGGAGTTCCCTAGGCAGAACTGCAATGTGAACTGCAACAGTGTGACATCAGGGTCGTGCTCTTTACTGATTGCCATGCTGCAGATGAGGACACTCCTGGTAGCTACACCCAAGTCTGTGTGTCTCCAAATTTAGGGCTGTCAGTTTCTGAGTTGCGCAGAGCTGGGCACACACTGCAGCCTGGGACGAGGGCTTGGGATGGAGATGGGAGGATCCAGGGCTGGGGTCCTGGGTCCAGCCCAGTGCAGCTTGGGCTTGGGTTGATGCTCCAGCCATGGCCTTGTAGCTTGTCATGATTTCCTTCAGACCTCTAGGGTTCCCTGAGCCTTGTGACAGGGACTCCTGGCCCAGACAGCAGGACAAATGGAGGGCTGGGAGCAGTGATGTACTGGTGACTATTTAACAACAGGCTCTTCAGCTAAAACGAAAGCCCTGATTTGTTTCACTTGCCAGTTTCCGCAGTGTAAGTGCTCCCCCCTTGACCGATTTGAAGCTGTGACATGACATCACTGAGTGAAGCTGGAGGGGACACACATGATCAACCCTGGCCCACCAGGATCAGCCGGGTCCACACACCTCCGCCTGGGGGTCAGGACTCCTGACTCTTGGGGGGCAGGAGCCTACTTACCAGGGTTCTAGAAAAACAAGAGGGTGGGAGCTAGGACTCCTGGCTTGTGGGAAAAGGGGTGCAAACACTCCTTGGACAGGTGGTTTCGGGCTGGGACTCCTAGGTCCTGGGGCTGGGACAAATTTTCCTGCTGGGAGAGAGTAGGGGGTGCCGATTCAGTGCAAAGAGAGCCAGACATTCATCTTAGAGCCGCCTTGCCCAGCACCTGCGGGAGCAGCCTGGCAGACTCTGCAGGGCTGAAGACATCCCTGTCTCCCCTGGGTGCTGCCACCTGACCCCTTGGATAATATAAGCTCAGTGTTCCCTCCAAATGCCAGAGTCACCCTGGCCCCCACTCACACCACACCCAGAGGGGCGGGTCTCATCTGGAGCTGAAATGGTCAAGGCCCTGCTCCCAGGAGGTTCACAGTCCACCCAGGACGTGGGAGGCGGTGTAGACCTATAAACCAGAAATGAACCAATAAAACAATGCAGCAAAGGAGCTTGGCGCTCCTGGGTGCTGGCATTACAGGGCCATGGCTTCAGTCCAGATTCCAGTTTGGCCGACTACCAGATGTGCATGTCTGTGCCATTCAGCTGATTAACCTCAGCCCTCAGCTTTCCTGTCTGTAAAATGGGGGTGACAGTGCCCTGTCTTATAGGGGTGTGAGGATTAAATGAGGGTGAAGTGCCACACTTAGTCCTTGCTGGTGATGCTCCGCATGGCCACCAGAGGTGACTCATCTTCATGTTGTGTTGTATTTCATCCTCACAGCAACCCAATGAGGTCACATCATTCACAGATGAGGAAACCAGCTCAGAGGTGAAGTTATTTGTCTGTGGGTACATGGCAGACCCTTCATCCCGGCTTGCCTGGCTCTCAGGCCCAGTCGCTCTTTGAACATTTGACTCTTGTCCCCAGCCTCCTCTGGACCCAGGAGTCCTGGCCTCCAATCTCCCTTCCACCCAGCACTTGGAGCCCCCCAGCCCTCCCCTACGTAGCCTCCTCGCTGACTCCCGGAAGAAGATGGATGGAGGATACAGTGAGCCCAGGGAAGTCCTGGGGAGGCCAGGACATGTCTGGATAAGCAGGGAGGGGTGATCACCCTGCCCTCACCCGCTCTGCAGCCTGGTCGCTTCCTAGAGCCTCCAGCCAGTGCTCAGCCTGGGATGCCCTCCCCACCTACCCACCCGGTGAGCTCCTAGTGCTGCAAGTCTCCACTGGGAGTTGGGGCAGGGTCTCCTCCCTGGGGAAGCCTTCCTGGATCTCCCTGGGCAGTCTACGCTGGGTACCCAGAGGCCAACAGATGCTCACTGCCCTCCCTGCCCTCACAGAGGCCACCCAGTGGGAAGTGGTTCCAGACCAAAGCCCCTCCAGGCTTTGATGATGTATATGAAGTCTGTGAACAATAAGTAGTCTTGCTTGGGGCATTTCACAGCTTTATTTAAAATATTTCACACTGAACACACTGTTTTGCAACTTGCTTTTTTTTTGAGACAAAGTCTCACTCTGTCACTTGGGCTAGAGTGCCGTGGTGTCAGCCTAGCTCACAGCAACTTCGAACTCCTGGGCTTAAGTGATCCTCCTGCCTCAGTCTCTGAAGCAGCTGGAACAACAGGTGCTTGCACCACCACACCTGGCTAATTTTTACTATTTTTAGTAGAGACAGGGTCTCACTCTCACTCAGGCTGGTCTCAAACTCCTGATCTCGAGCAATCCTCCCACCTCGGCCTCCCAGAGTGCTAGGATTACAGGTGTGAGCCACCGCGCCTGGCCTGCAACTTGCTTTTTTAATTTAACCTTATGTTTCCATGATTTTTCCCAATTTAACAATAAAATCAGCTTTACTCAGGTGGGTATTACTTTCCTAGGGCTGATGTAACAAAATACCATGCGCTGGGCTTACACAGCAGAAGTTTGTTGTTTCACAGTTCTGGAGGCCAGAAACATGAAGTGAGGGTTGGATCCTTCTGGAGGCTCTGAGGGAAAATCTGTTCTATCACCTCGTTTCCGGCGATGGCAGGTAACTCCTGGCGTTCCTTGTCTTGCAGCTGCATGGATTCAATCTCTGCCTTCATTTTGGCACAACCTGCCCCTCTGGGTCTTCTCCTCTGTGTTTCTGTGATTTAAATGTCCCTCTACTTTCATATATATACATATATACATTTTGAGACAAAGTCTCGCTCTGTTGCCCAGACTAGAGTGCAGTGGCATCATCATAGCTCACTGTAACCTCAAACTCCTAGGCTCAAACGATCCTACTGCCTCAGCCTCCCACCGATAGCTGGGACTACAGGTGTGCACCACAAAGCCCGAATAATTTTTCTATTTTTTGTAGAGACAGGTCTTGTTCTTGCTCAAGCTGGTCTTGAACTCCTGACCTCAAGAGATCCTCCCGCCTCGGTTTCCCAGAGTACTAGGATTACAGGTGTGAGCCACCACTGGCCAAATCTTCCTCTACTTTCTCTAATAAAGACACCACTTGTTGGGCCCAGCACTTTGGGAGGCCAAGGCAGAAGGGTCTCTTGAACCCAGGAGTTTGAGGTTACTGTGAGCTATGATCAGGCCACTGCACTTCAGCCTGAGTGACAGAGCTGAGACTCTGTCTCAAAAAAAAAAAAAAAAATTTATATCTGTGTGTGTCTGTGATAACATAACTACCACCACAATCCTGATGAATCACCCCAAAAAGTTTCCCATGCCCCTTTACAATCTCTCCCCCAACCCCTAATCCCTGGCAATCACTGATCTGCTTTCTTTCACTACAGTTTTGTCTTTTCCCAAACACCCTATAAATGGAATCGTACATACAGTAGTATGCAGTCTTTGTGGCTGGCTTCTTTGACCTAACATACTGCTTCTGAGATTCGTCCATGTTGCAATGTGTCCGTGGAATCAATAAGTTTGAAAATTTTCAAACTAAAGAAAAGTTAGCCAGCTGTGGTGGCCTGCACCTGAAGTCCCAGCTACTCCAGAGGCTGAGGCAGGATGATCGCTGGAGCCCAGGAGTTCAAGGCTGCAGTGAGCTGTGATCCAGTCACTGCACTCCAGCCTGGGTGAGGGAGCGGAGACCTTGTCTCTAAAAAAAAAGTGGCTGGGCTCGGTGGCAGGGATCGGTGGCTCACGCCTGTAATCCTAGCTCTCTGGGAGGCCGAGGTGGGCGGATTGTTTGAGCTCAGGAGTTCGAAGTCAGCCTGAGCAAGAGCAAGACCCCGTCTCTACTAAAAATAGAAAGAAATCAATTGGACAACTAAAAATATATAGAAAAAATTAGCCGGGCATGGTGGCACATGCCCAGCTACTCGAGAGGCTGAGGCAGGAGGATCGCTTGAGCCCAGAAGTTTGAAGTTGCTGTGAGGTAGGCTGACGCCTCGGCTCTCTAGCCCAGGCAACACAGTGAGACTCTGTTTAAAAAAAAAAAAAAAAAAAAAAGGCCGGTGCGGTGGCTCACGCTTGTAATCCTGGCACTCTGGGAGGCCGAGCCGGGCGGATTGTTTGAGCTCAGGAGTTCGAGACCAGCCTGAGCAAGAGCGAGACCCCGTCTCTACCAAAAATAGAAAGAAATTTTAATTGGACAACTAAAAATATATAGAAAAAATTAGCCGGGCATGGTGGCACATGCCTGTAGTCCCAGCTACTTGGGAAGCTGAGACAGGAGGATCGCTTGAGCCCAGGAGTGTGAGGTTGCTGTGAGGTAGGCTGACGCCACGGCACTCACTCTAGCCCGGGCGACAAAGTAAGACTCTGTCTCAAAAAAAAAAAAAAAAAGAAAGAAAGAAAGAAAAAGAAAAGAAAAGAAAAGGAAGAGACACCAGGGGTGTGTGCGCGCACAGAGGGACGACCACGTGAGGAGACAGCCAGAAGGTGGCCGTCAGCAAGCCCAGGGGAGAGGCCTCAGGAAAAACCAACCCTGCGGGCACCTTGGTCTTGGCCTTGTAGCTCGCAGAACTGCAAGAAAACAAACTCCAGTTTAAGCGACCGGCTCTGGGTGTTTTGTTCAGTCAGCCCCGCCAGGCTGAGGCAGGATCTGTTTCAGCGGCGTCGCCCAGCGCGCTCATCAGCTCACTATTTACTTTGTCTAAAATCTAAACGGGTCGCCCTCGCTGCTCCCCTCCCAGCGGCTCCCGGCTGAGCAGCGAAAGCCGCGCACCTGGCCCTCGCCAGGAAGGCCCCCTCCCGGGTTCCTCCGGATCCTTCTCCGCCGCCGGCCTCGCAGCCAGGTGTCCCGGTGCGGGAGGGGCGGCTCTGCAGGTCCCCAAGTCTCTATTTCCCGTTCTCCTCCCTCCCGCTCCTCTGTCCCCCGCTCCCGGCACCGGGCAGGCAGGCCTACAGTCTCTGCGTGGTGCTTATCGGATTTAAATGTCCCTAGCACCCGGGGAGAGGGGCGCGGCCCGGAGCAGCCGCTGCGTCTGGGATCTAGAGGTGCCGAGAGCATAGGGTACAGGGACATGCCCGCGCGCGGCCGCGTGGGCTGGGGCATGAATATCCGGACCTGGAGCAGCCACGGCGGCGCGCACAGGGGGCTCCCTCCTGGACGGGCCGGGGGCGGGCCGGGACCCCGCGGAGAGGGGCTTCCTTCCCAGCCTCCTGCTGCCCGGAAATCCCCCCGGCCGCGGACGGCTCGCAGCAGGGGGTCCCCGGGAAGGCGGCGGGGAGGGGGGAGGGGGCTGGAGCGGGGGAGGCCCGGGCCGTCCCTCCCCGGGGCAGCGCGGCTCTGAGAAAGCAGAAGCGAGTCCTGCTGCGGAGAGTCCCACCAGAGCCGCGATCTGGGAAGAGAAACTTGCGCACCGTGTCGTGGGAGGAGAGACTGAGGCGGCTGCTGGGTTGCTCCGGGCCACCCCCCACCCGGGCGTCCTGCGGGTCGCCTTTGAAGCTCTGGGAGGAGGGTCCTTGGGTCCTGGCGTGCGGCGGGGGCCACCGTAGGGCCCGCCCCCTCTCGCTGGAGGTCGGAAGATTGGGCCATTTCCCCCGCCGCGCCCTTACCGCTTACAGAGGTGCGCCCGCCCCGCCCCACCCGGCCCTCCGCTGGCACACGGGGAAGAGGGGCCGCCCGCTCGGCTTCCCGGCTGGGACAGGACCAGGCCCGGAACCTCGAGAGGCCGCCACAGCGGAGCCGGAGTCCCGATCTCCGCCCCCTCCTTCTCAACCCTCCTGGGACCCCCAGTCTTACGCGACCCGGCGAGCGACCCCAGCCGCGTCCTCCGCTGACTCTGCCGCGCGACCCCCAACACTCTATCGTGCCTCCCGGGCCCTCGGACCCGTGACAGTCCTGCCCCAGTCCTACCCCGCGCCAGGTCCCCCCGACCCTCTCTGGACCCGGACCTCCTCCCGGTCCCCGGGGCGGCTGGGTCAGGTCCCTTTCGAGCCGCGCGGGCTGTCTCGGCTGGAACGCGCCATGCGGCTGCAGGTGCTGCGGCCCCAACTCCAGCTCCTGGCGCTGCTGCTGCCGCTGCTGCCGCCACCCGCGCTTGCCCCGAAGCCCGCGGCGCAGGACGTGAGCCTGGGTGTGGTGAGAGCGGGATCCGCGGGCTCCTGGGATCGGCAGGGAGGCTGGGAGAGGGAAACTGAGGGCCGGGACTCCTGGGGCAAGAGGAGGCAGGGAGCCGGATTCAAATGTCCAAAGTGACTGAGGATGGAGTCTGGGGACCCCGAATCTTAGATCCGTCAGGAGATTTCAGGCCCGGATTTGGAGATCTGGAAAGGAGCCGGGGGCCGGACTCCTGGGTCCACACAAAGACTGGCAAACCCAGCGCTGGGAGAGCACCCTGGGAGGGGCTCGCTGGCATCGGGGCTGGGGACCCTGGGCTCCAGGTGCCTGGGAGGGGAGGGCCTTCCAGGGTGGTGGTGGGCAGGGAGAGCCCATCCCTTTTACCCTGCCCGCTTCACCTGTCGCTCTGATGGCCCAGGACTGGCTGACCCGCTATGGCTACCTGCCGCCACCCCACCCCGCCCAGGCCCAGCTGCAGAGCCCTGCTAAGCTGCGGGATGCCATCAAGGTCATGCAGAGGTTTGCTGGGCTGCCGGAGACAGGCCTCATGGGTAGGTGGCCCCCACCACTCCCCAGCCCTGCCTCTGCGCGGCTCCCCCTTCGCCACAATCTAACCCTCCGCGAGCTCCTTCGACCTGGAAGTCCGGGGGGTACTGATGTCAGGTCCCCACCTGGGAGGTTCTCAGGCACTCATCTTACATAAACGTTTACGGAGAATCGCTGACATGCCAGGCCACTCCAGGCTCCGCTGGTACAGTGGTGAACAAAGTAGATACGGTCCCTGCTCTTATGGAGATAACGTTTACAGATTAAGAATATATATATGCAGGATTATTTCAGATAGTGGTGAGTGTTTTGAAGAAAATAAAGTGCTAATGGTATTGAGGGGCTGTTCTGCTCAAGGAGGGGCCCCTCTGAAAGATGTCACATGAGCAGAGGCCACAAAGAGGAGGAGCCAGCCATAGGAAGATGTGAGAGAAGAGTGTCCCAGGCAAACACAAAGGCCCTGTGGCAAGCAAAAGTCTGTGAGCCTGGAGCGAAAGGAGGGCTGAAGGGCTTTGGCAAGAGCCTCATCTAGGGGCCATGAAGCTGTCTGGGTTTGATACCGAGGATGATCTAAAACCTTGGAAGCATTCTAAGGAGGGAAGCAACTCAGTCTGATTTGCATGCAGTTTTGTTGTTGTTGTTTGAGACAGAGTCTCACTCTGTCACCCTGGGTAGAGTGCTGTGGTGTCATCATAGCTCACAGCAGCCTCGAACTCCTGGGTTCAAGCGATCCTCCTGTTTCAGCCTCCTGAGTAGCTGGGACTACAGGTGCCACCACACCTGGCTAAATTTTCTATTTTTAGTAAAGACAGAGTCTCACTCTTGCTCAGGCTGGTCTCCGACTCCTGAGCTCAAGCAATCCTCTTGCCTCGGCCTCCCAGAGTGTTGGGATTACAGGTGTGAGCCACCGCCCGGCCTCATTTGCAGTTTTAAGCTTCCTCTGGTTGCTGATGGAGGAGGAAGGGTAGGAGCTCCAAAACCAGGAAGAAGGCGGTTGCAGTCCAGGCGAGGGATGTTAGTGGCCTGGAGTAAGGGTGGTAGATGTGGCCAGAAGCAGTTGAATTTTGGGGTGTATATTTTAGAAGTAGTTGAAAGATCCTGGCTTGCTACAAAGGCAAGCAGGACCTTTTTTGTGTCTTGTCCAGTCTTGTGAACAGCCTAGAACAGTGCCTGGCATCTCTATATCTCAGTTACTGTTTGTCATCTCAACAAATGAGGTGTGGTTTGACCTTAATTTGAAGATGAAGAGGCTACTTGGAATGGAGCTGACCTGGGGAAGGGGACTCCAGGTGGCTCTGACCCGAGAGGGGCTGGTCTGCCACAGGAGACAGAGACCCAGGCGGTCTGGAGACTTTGGACTTAGGATGTGAGGGGGACTTGGAAGCAGCGGCGTGAGTGTGAGCAGCTCGAAGGATGTTCCAGCCTCAAAGAGAGGGGTCCTCCCTGCACCACAGGGCTCCTTTCTCCAGAGGCTGCCCATGAGGGTCCAGGGAAACAGGACAGAAGATCCCAACCTGAGCTTCTGAGCACCACCTGGAGTCAGTCAGTCCCCCCGGGCCAGGCGAGGCCACTGAGAAGGAAGCAGTAACAGCGTGGTGTGGGCTGGCTTCAACTCCAGATGATCGGGCCTTCTTGGGCAAATTTCTTAACCTTTCCAAGCCTCAGTTTTCCCATGTAGAAAGTTAGCTGGTACCATAATTAAGTCAAGCTGTCCTATGCTGACACCCCCCAACTGTCTCCTGCAGACCCAGTGACAATAGCCACCATGCATAAGCCCCGCTGCTCCCTGCCAGACGTGCTGGGGGTGGCAGGGCTGGTCAGACGGCGGCGCCGGTATGCTCTGAGTGGCAGCGTATGGAAGAAGCGAGCGCTGACATGGAGGTAGGGCCCGTGCCCACCCACATCCTGGGCCTGCCTGTGGGGCCTCAGCTTTGACTGGCCACCCTCACTTACCCTTCTTCTCTCCCCAGGGTTCGTTCCTTCCCCCAGAGGTCCCCGCTGAGCCAGGAGACCGTGCGGACCCTCATGAACTATGCCCTGGCCGCCTGGGGCGTTGAGTCGGGCCTTACATTCCACGAGGTGGATTCTTCCCGGGACCCAGAGCCCGACATCCTCATCGACTTCGCCCGGGCCTTCCACCAGGACAGCTACCCCTTTGACGGGATGGGGGGCACCCTGGCCCATGCCTTCTTCCCCGGGGAGCATCCCATCTCCGGGGACACTCACTTCGATGATGAGGAAACCTGGACTTTTGGGTCAAAAGGTAAAATCTCCCCTCTTTGGAGAGGTTCTTTCCTCAGGTCAGTCTGTCCTCAAGAATTAGGTTTAAATTACGCCCACTGATGATGAGGCTGTAGCAGGTGGGAGTATCCAGAGAAACAAAACCAACAGGGGGTGTGTGCATGTGTGTAAAGAGACTTCTGTTAGGGAATGGCTCACGGGGAGTGTGGGAGCTGCCAGGCTGGAACTGAGGCAGGATTTCTGTTACGGTCTTGAAGTTGAATTCCTTCCTCTCTGGGAAACCTCAGTTTTTTCTCTTAAGGCCTTGAGCTGACTGACGAGGCCCCCACATCATGGAGGGTGATCTGCTTTACTTAAGTCAACCGATTATAGACGTTGACCACATATAAAATACCCGCACAGCAACAGCTAGACTGGCGTTTGGCCAAATGACTGGACACCATAGCCAGGCACCAGAGCCAGACCAAATTGCCACATAAAAATTAACCATCACAGAGGCCTATCAGCTGCCCAGCTCCAGGCTGGGGCTGAGGACTTACAGAGAAAAAAACAAGTCTCTGTTCAGCAGCTGAGTCAGAAGAGCGACCGGCAGTTACTACACACATGGTGACACAGCGACACGGAATCGCAGCAGAGGAAGTCCTCGAGCCCGCGGGCGCTCAGGGCAGAAATTGACCTAAAGCTCTTGGGCGAAGGGAGGCTTCCTGGAAGGGGTGATCCATTCACACCTCTGTACACAGCACGGGACAAACGGAAAAGGTCCTTCTCTCCCCGGTGCACGGGGTGGGTGATACAGCAGGGAAGTGCGGCTGGCTGAGTCTGAGGCAGTCAGGGATAGGAGGACCCAATGAGGGGAGACACAGCCAGGGACCTCCAAGGCCAGAAGGAAAAATAGAGCATCAGGCTGGGCGTGATGGCTCAAGTCCGTAATCCTAGCACTCTGGGAGGCCAAGGCCGGAGGATTACTTGAGGCCAGGAGTTTGAGACCAGCCTGAGCAAGAGCAAGACTGCATTTCTACTAAAAATAGAAAAATTGGCCAGGCATGGGGGCGCACATCTATAGTCCCAGCTACTCAAGAGGTTGAGGCAGGAGGATGGCCTGAGCCCTGGAGTTTGAGGCTGCAGTGAGCTATGACAAGCTACGGCACTCTAACCCAGGCAACAGAGCAAGAACCTGTCTCCAAAAAAAAAAAAAAACAAAAAAAAACCATCTATAGGGAGATTGCAGAGGATGGAAGGTCCCATGTCACAGAGGTCTTGGAAAGCTTGTGGAAGAGTTTGCACCAGGGAGTTCTGAAGACACTGGGGAGCCATTGAAGGGTTTTACATTCTAGAAATCTCACTGGCTACAGTGGGGGGTCAGGACAGAGGCATGGAGGTGGGAGGTTCTTGCAGGGTTCGGGTAAGAGATGGTGCAGTAAGAGGTGGTTGATCCTGGAGGCGGGGGCAGTGGACAGATAGCCGGAAAAGTCAGTTAGGAAGGACCAAGATTAGGATCTGGCTGGGCCCTGGGGACAAGGGAGATGAGGAGAGCGGGATGACATCCAGGTCCAGCTCAGGCCCCGAGGACAGCCGACTGTTAATGGGGTGGGAAGTGTGTGGGAGGAACAGGCTGGCAGCAGGTGGGTGAGTGCAGATTTGGACGGTGTTTGCCCACAGGTTGGGGTAGGCAGTTGAGGACGCTGCTCTGGAACTTGGACTCCTCTGTCCTCGGTCAGGTCCCCCAGAAGTGGAGCTCCAGATGGAAATTCTTGTGGGCTTCCAAGAAGAACTCAAATCAGGATGCCTCCACTTGCAACGTATAAGTTACTTAACCTCGTTGTAGTCAGTTTCGTCATCTGAGGAAGGGAGATAAACAGTACCCGCTGGCAGTGTGGGTTTGTGGGTGACATGAGCGATGCACCCGCAGCTCCCAGCGTGGGACCTGGCCGGGAGCTCTGCTCTGGGCATCGCCAGCTGCCGTCATAGCTGGGCCTAGGTGGATTTGAGAGTCAGCAGTCTGTGGGGACTGGGAAGGTTCCTGGGAGGAAAGCCAGGCTGTGAAGGTCAGATTCAGAGCCATGGAGAGCACCATGGGGTAGCACTAAAGGGCAGGCAGAAGGGGAAGGGGAATCGCTGGAGATGGAGACAGAACAGCGAAAGTGATCAAGAGCAAGAGTGAAGAAGGAAGTAGTCGGCAGTGACCACAGCAGGGAACAAGGCCAGGGAGCTACATGGCCTGTGTTTGCTCATCCAGGGGCAGTGTGACCTTCTTGGTGCCTGCAAGCTCATTGGGCAGGGGAGGAATCCGGACCACAGTGGGGTTAGGCTTGAGAGGAGTAGAGGAAGTGGAGACTGAGTTTAGACCACTGGCCTAACAACTTGGCTGGGGAGGGAGGGCAGGAGCAGTGTGGGGGCGTGCAAGGAGTGCTCTTGCCAACAGGGTGAGCCAACAGCAAGAAAGGGGTGGGGGATGGGTGGGTGGATGGGTGGGACAGTGTCCTTGTCCTGGAGGAGGTGATTGAGGGTTCTTGAGGCAGGGTAGGGGGCAGGAGATGAGCACAGGGGAGATGACGCTATCTGCCCTGGGCATACCGGAAGTGACACATTACATGGATGGCCCGCCTTGATGAAATAGGAAACACATTTGTGACTTGAGAGCTGGGGGCTGGGGCTCAGTGGAAGCTTGAGGGGCTGTGGGCCCTGAATGGAGGCTGAGGGGGGAGCACCAGGGCAGGTGGAGGGGGAGGTGCCAGGACCCCTGCAGACTGCCCTCCAGGAATCTCCTGGGGCTGGGCCTGCACGGTGGCTGGTGGCTGTGGTTGTGTTGTGTAATTTCCTTGAGTTGTGTCGCGTGAGAAGGGTGCCGGAAGGGGTGCATGGCCCGGAAGTTCAGTGCAGCCAAAGAGAGCCAAGGCAGGGACGGGCGGTGAGAGATGAAAGAGATAACCCTGATTTAGACACAAAACTTCCTCCAATTTCTCAGAAAAAAAGGACTCAGGGCAACAGGAAAACTTACTGTTGACATGGAGATTCATCAGGACGTACGCGATTTAACTGAGACCATCTAAGTCACTGTTGAAAGGCAGGACAGCATAGCCAGGGTACTTGGCTACCTGCCTTGACCTCTCTATATGTGCCTCAGTTTCCTCCTCTGTAAAATGGGGAGTAGGAAATAGAGGTTTGGCCAGAAGTAAATGAGGCCAGTGTTTGCTACTCTTGTTAGGACTTGCCAGAAAATTCCATGCTTAGGCTCCCATCTAGTGGCCTGCAGCGGCTGAGGACAATGTGCGTCTCAGTTCACCGGGTCATTTCCTGTAAACCTGCTCCACCACTCCTAACCCCTGCTAGGGATTTCCATGAAGCAGAAGACACCTGGGGAAATCTGTGCCTCCTGGTGGGGTTACCCTGCTGCGTCGCTGTCTCAGTCTCTTCCGGCCTCTCGGGGCTGGAGCAGGGGCCGGCGCAGGGGCCGGCCGGTGGCTGACGGATCGATGAGGAGCTGGGGTTTGGCCCGGGCTGGAGCGCGAAGAGGCTCAATCCTGGCGCCAGGGCTGGATCCCAAGGGAAGAGGCCGCCGTGGTGGGAAGAGGCTGGGCGCCCGGGCCAGCGGGGAGGAGAGATGGGGGAGGAAGAGACGTGGCTCCGGGAGGGATGGGAATGGAAGGGAGGGGGGAGGGGAGGGCCCTGGGTGGAGATGTGGGGAGGTCTTGGGAACTGAGGCCCAGGAGATTGGCCTGTGTTCCCCCAGCAGAAGGAGGCAAGGGAGACGGGGGTCTCCCACGACAGTCGGAGCAGGGAGAGGGGATGCTGCCAGGCTGAGGCTTCCTGGCGAGAACTGCATGCGCTCCCTGGGTTCCTGCCCCCTCAAAGTTTCTGTGCACAGTCTTCCCTTCCTGCGGGAGGGCTCCATCAGTGTAAGGTCCTGCCTTCCTCAGGCAGGCCAGTGTCCTGCCATGCTGAGTGGGTGAATGGATATAGGGCTGAAAACATGACTGGGGCGGGGTCTGGGCAGAGAAGGCCAGGGCCGCCTTCAGAGGGTCTCCTGGCTGTTCCTGATGGCCAGCAGGCCCCACTCCTAGGGACTTCCTGGGCCGCCCCTTTCCTGGTGTGGGAGTGGTCTCAGCTCCAGCCCACTCTCCCCCACTTCAGATGGTGAGGGCACCGACCTGTTTGCTGTGGCTGTCCATGAGTTTGGCCATGCCCTGGGCCTGGGCCACTCCTCAGCACCCAACTCCATTATGAGGCCCTTCTACCAGGGCCCAGTGGGTGACCCTGACAAGTACCGCCTGTCCCAGGATGACCGCGAGGGCCTGCAGCAGCTCTACGGTATGTGGCAGGGGTGGGGGAGGGGGGGCCTGCCCCAAATCAGGGCGTCGCTTGCCCTTGGCCTCTGCAGCAGGGCCAGGGAACCCACACCCATCTGACTCTATCTCCATAGGGAAGGCACCCCAAACCCCATACAACAGGCCCACGAGGAAACCCTTGGCTCCTCCTCCCCAGCCCCCAGCCCTGCCCCCGGACAGGTGAGTCCCCACCAGCCACAGGAGCTTGGGTGGCCAGCTGCCTAGCCGGTGTCCTCTGGGGATGGGATGGTAGGAGTTCCTGCCTCATAGGACTGTCCTCAAGGGTAAGCAAGGAAATAAGGAGCCCCCACCCCTTTGTTCACCTGTCCTTCCTGCCCAGCCCCTTGGACCCAGTCCCTGATCGATGTGAGGGCAATTTTGACGCCATCGCCAACATCCGCGGGGAAACCTTCTTCTTTAAAGGTGAGCCACTTCACACCATCCCTGACCCCACACGGTTGGCTTCCCATCCACTCAGGACAACCCACCCAGGCTGTGGCCTTTCCCTGGAAGTGGGATTTATACTGCTAAAAAAGGGAAAGCTTCGGACAAGCCACGACGAGTTGGTCACCCTAGATCCACTGCAACCTTCATTTCCAGAAGGAGCCCCCTGCTGTGGGAGGGGAAGACCCAGCCACACACGGGTGTCGGGGGAGAAGACCGACCACCTCATGCCAGCCCCTTCTCCCCCCACAGGCCCCTGGTTCTGGCGCGTCCAGCCCTCGGGTCAGCTGGTGTCGCCCCGGCCTGCCCGGCTGCACCGCTTCTGGGAGGGGCTGCCTCCCCAGGTGAGGGCCGTCCAGGCCGCCAACGCCCGGCACGGAGACGGCCGGATCCTGCTCTTCAGCGGTGAGTGGGGGCTGGAGGGCTGGCCAGGCCTGGCGTGGGGAGCCCACCCTGATCGCGGAGCCTCCTCCCTCCAGGCCCCCAGTTCTGGGTGTTCCAAGACCGACAGCTGGAGGGCGGGGCGCGGCCGCTCACGGAGCTGGGGCTGCCCCCGGGAGAGGAGGTGGACGCCGTGTTCTCGTGGCCACTGAACGGGAAGACCTACCTGATCCGGGGCCAGCAGTACTGGCGGTACGACGAGACGGCTGTGCGCCCGGACCCAGGCTACCCGCGCGACTTGAGTCTCTGGGAAGGGGCGCCCCCCGCCCCGGACGATGTCACCGTCAGCAACACAGGTGTGGGAAGCTCGGGGAAGAGGCCGGAGCCCCTGGGACCTGGTGGCCCTGGGATGGGGCGGGGCGGGGCGGGGGAGACGCGGCAGGCAGCGGCGGGCTTGGGCAGGCCTGGCCAAGACCGAAGTGTCTCCTGCCCCGCAGGTGACACCTACTTCTTCAAAGGCGTCCACTACTGGCGCTTTCCCAAAGGCAGCGTCAAGACCGAACCGGAGTCGCCCCAGCCCATGGGGCCCAAGTGGCTGGACTGCCCCGCCCCCAGCTCTGGCCCTCGGGCACCCCTTCCGCCCAAAGCGACCCCCAGGTCTGGACCTTGCGACTGTCAGTGCGAGATCAATCAGGCCGCCAGGCGGAGGACCGCGCCCCTCCTGCTGCTGCTCCTGCCCCTGCTGGCGAGGGGCGTCGCCTCCCGCTGAGAGGGACGTCCCGAGCCTCCTACTCGGAAAGGGGCCAGAGCCCCCACCGCTGGAGCCCCCTCGCCTGTTCCCAGGGCCCGGGGCTCGTGCGGACTGCGCGGGGCGGAACGGCGGGGGCGACTGGGCGGGGAGGACGCGGTCCCGGCGCCGCCTCCGGAGCCCGCCAGGGGGCGCCCGCCTCGCTCCCGGCCGGGCTGCCGCTAGGGGGCGCTGCGGACCTTCTCTCCCGGGCCTGGGGGCAGGGCCGGACGCGGGTTGGGGTGAAGATGGCGGGCGAGGGGCGGGGCTGGGCCTTGGACTGGACACACTTGCCGCTCGCTGGGAGGAGGAATCGGGCCCCGGCCAGCGCTGCCGGCGCAGGACCCTCGTTTTCCCGGAATGGCCTTTCTCGTAGCGCCGTCCACGCACTCTCCCAGCCCCCACCCCGCCTGGCGGCAGCGTTTGACGTCGGCGTGGGTCGTTAGAGGACAGGCCTGACTGGGAGACGGAGCCCCAGCCCCGCTCCCACCCGCGGCTCCGAGTTTCCTGGGACTTCTCTCCCTGTCCTGCTCCCGCAGCTTCCCACTACAGTCATTGCCACATTGGCGGGGACCCGGGACCGGGACCCAGCCCGGAGACCACTCCTGAGGACCCATGCCCCACGTCCAGGGTGTCATCAGCGGCACACGGACGACCCCCGCACTCCGGAGTCCGTTGCCCTGCTTTCTGGTCACCCCCACTCCAGGCCACGCAGCCGGGATGCTACCCTGGACGCAGAACTGCCTCCCACTCAATGGGACACCCCCCTCTCCCTCATGAAACTCTCCCTGCCAGCCTGGAGTCTCAGCGGCTTCCCCTAGAAGAGCTTGGCTCCCATCAGCTAAATGCCGGTGGGAAGACAGTGGACCCAACCCTCTCTCAGGCGCAAATGCTGCATCCTTGGCACTCCTGGGTGGCTCTAGTTCTTGGGTGAGGGGTGGGTGGAAACTGGGGCACCTAAGTCACCTCCTACTCCCCACAGATTCAGAATCTAAATCGTTGTCCCTGGAACCATGCTTCTAGAATATTCCACATCAGAATCACCGGGAAACTTAAAAATGCAGATTCCATGCCCTCACCCTGAACCCTCATTCTAGGGGCCAGGAATCTACATTTAACTAGTGGGGGGTGGCAGCAGCTGGCTGTCTTGTGGCATTTCTGTGGCTCTGCAGGGTTCTCCCTTCCAGGGACCAATCTCCATATATTTTCTAGAGAACCACAGTGACAGTCTTGGTTGAGATGTGTCCACCTCACCATGGGTGGAGTTGCTTAGTAAGTGGGCCACTTCGTAGGTTGCCATCCAGCCTCAGTGACCCCACAGTGCTTCTTGGAGCCCAGTGACCAGGGGAACTTGCCCCCAGTTGCTCATGACAACCAGACCAGCGTGAGGACATAAGCCAGGCATCTTCCTCCAGTCAATGAGGGAGAATTCCACACCACCAGGAAGCCATCTGGGCCTCTGTCAGTTTTCTTTCCAAGAAAGAGGAAGGGAAACTTGTATTTTAGAAATGATCAGCCTCACCCAGAAGGACAATAAAAATGATTAGAGAGAAATCTCTTTAATTCTTTTGCGCATTGGTGGACCTGGGGTGAAGTTTGGTGGCAGGAAGTGGACAGATCTGAGTTGCTGTGCTTTGCAGAAGATGTTGGAATCCAGGGTTGATTGGGGGTGGGGGGAATACTCATATCTTTTTGGGGAAGTGGTAGAGATTCCCAGAATCCTGTACTCTCCCATTTTCTGTCCTTGTGTGGCTGGCTCTGGAACTGTCAGGGCACTGTGGGGTGTGAGTTTTACAATGTTAATGACGGAAAGGTTACTTTTGTCATAAGCTCCTAGCTTCTGTGCATGCTCCCGCTTGGGGAAAGTCCCTAACCTCAAGTCCTTGCTGTTGCGGCTTCTTTTCTCTGTTTTTATTGGTCCTAACCCTCTGCCTTAGACCACATCCCCCATCACCTGCCTTGCCACCTGCATACCCCTGTCCCTACCCAACACTGTGCATTGAATTGTGCGGTTTAGTGGGTGAATTGCATGGCTTGTGAATTATATCACAATAAAGCTATAAAAACATGGTACAATCAGAACGGAATACAACATGCCTTCAGATGGTGGCCTTTGTAAGACGGTCGTGGAGGGGTCAAGTGTTGGGCGGGGGTGGGGGAATGCCTCCGGGAGACGCAGTGCTGGCATTACCTTCGGGTGGTGCAGGAGCAGCTTCCTTCTCTCTCCTGCTCTGGGATTTAGATGCAGAGATGGCATCGGGATTTCCTGCGTGTGGAAAGGAGGTTTTAGACAACTGAATGGACTCCCAAGTGGCAGGAAGGTGACAGATGGTGTCTAGTTAACCCAAGTGAAACTTTCACCAAGGAAGTGTGATTTATGGGTTCTGCGTCTCTGAGTCCTCTGCAGGGGTGTTATGGGCTGCACTCTGTCCTCTCCAAATTCCTATGCTGAAGTCCTAACTCTCAGTGCCTCAGAATGTGCCTTTATCTGGAGATAGGGTCTTACAGAGGTCATCAATTTACAATGACATCATCAGGATGAACCCTAATCCAATATGACTGGTGTCCTTATAAAAAGGGGAAATTTTGCCCAGGCATGGTGACTCATGCCTATAATCCTAGCACTCTGGGAGGCCGAGGTGGGAGGATCGCTTGAGGTCGAGGGTTCAAGATCAGCCTGAACAAGAGTGAGACCTCATCTCTACTAAAAATAGAAAAAATTAGCCAGACATGGTGGTGCACCCCTGTAGTCCCAGCTACTCGGGAGGCTGAGGCAGGGGGATTGCTTTAGCCCAGGAGTTTGAGGTTGCTGTGAGCTAGGCTGACACTATGGCACTCCAGCCTGGGCAACAGAGCGAGACTGTCTCAAAAAAAAAGATATGGAAATTTGGATAGATGCACAGGGACAGAGGGAGAAGGCCATGTGCACATGACTGCTGCCACCTGCAAGCAAAGGAGGCCTGGAACAGACCCTCCCCTCCTGGCCCACAGAGGGACCCCACCCTGCCCATACCTTGGTCTCAGACGTCCAGCCTCCAGAACTGCGAGCGAACAGACTTCTTTGGTCATCCCCCCGTGTCGTGGTGCTTGCTAGGGCAGCCCTAGGAAAGGGGGCAAGGTGACAGTGGTGCAGTGAGTTGGGACGGGCTTTGCCCCCAAGGTGGGGCGTGAGGAGGAAGTGGCCCAGCCAGGCTGGTGGGTCAGACCCAGAGGTGCTGGGAGAAGCCTGCAGGTTGTCTCAGGATCACTGCCCCTCGGTCCCCTTTGGCCCTGGAGATGTCAGGACCACCTGGTCCACCCAGGCCATCAGTAGGCTGCCCCATCCTGTCCCGCAGGCCTCCCACAGGCTGACCCAAATGGCCATCAGCTGCACTGCACAGCCCCTGGCCTCGAAGGCCACCTCCCCTGGACCAGGAGTTGTGACGAAAGCTTCTCTGGACTCTGGAGCCAGGACCCCTCCATGCGAGGACCTGGTCAGCACGCCCTGCATTTCAGCCCCACTCCTAAGCTCCAGGAATTTCCCACCCCCAGCCCCTTCCTCCTCTGCACTAAAACCTGCTGGAGCGGCAGCCAGCTGGCCTTTGTGTGATGACAAGAACAGGGAGGAGAGGGTGACTGTCTCAGTGGGGTGGGCTGGGTTGTCAGGTCATCCCAGGAGGGAGCTGGGGTCCCTGAGGCTAATGATATGGGCCGGGTGGGGGGATGCTTCTCGGAGACACTTCTCATACCTGTTCCTCCCCTAGAACCCTATGCTGCCAAGTGCTACTCCAAGGCGGGTAAGAGCAGGTGATGGGGACAAGCCTGGAACTCCATCGCCCCAGAGTGTGGCCCTCCCCCTAGCAGCACCGGCGCCAACCCTGCTCTCCCCTCCAGACCACCCTGGCTCAGTCCCACTTGCCCTGGCCCCCTGGGGGAGGCCACTGGGGGGGGCCAGAGTGGGCTTCACAGGCAGGCGAGTCCCAGCCCCTGATGGCCCCAGCATGGCGGGGTGCATGCTCGGCTGTCACCCTCTTAAAGTTCTGGGTCATCACTGATCAGCAGCCCCACAGGCTCGTTTTGCTGCAGGCCTCTCAAGTCACGCAGAGACCCTGGTTGTGGGGCCAACGCTAGTCTGGGAGGGAACTTCCAGGGGCCACACTGGGTGTACTTGTGTGTAAGAGTCTGGAAATTGGTGTGTGCTCTAAGTACTTCCCTGTGTGCGTGTGCGTGTGTGCCAGGGCTAGGTCAGGGACGCTGAGTGACCGTATAGCTATGGGATAAGGTGTTCTTCGAGAAATTAGACCTTACCTCTTTGTGGAGGTCTGTGGGATGAAAGGAAACACCGTCCCAGCCCCTCACACCTGGTCAGCCTGGGGAGAGGGGCTGTGCCTTCCTGGAAACTTCCCAGAGAAAGTTCCTCCCAGGAGCTGGCCTGGCTGGACCAGCCCAAGAGCAGGACCTGCACTGGCCTGGGTGTCCCTTCCTCCCTACCGGGTTGCCCTCCAACCTCCCCTCCCCTGTCATGCCCCCACCCCAAAAGTGAGGCCGACCAGTCCTGCAGGGAGCTCTGGGACCTGTGACCATGGGCTTTTCCAGGGTGCAGCAGCCAGACCCAGGTTCAGGGGGTGATCTGGAAAGTGGCTTATTCCCACTGGCTGGCATAATATTTTTTTTTTTCCCGATTTCATGTCAAATTGAGCTGGCAGGATGGTACCATCACTGACTCAAAGTGTGCAGACAGCGGCCCTGCACAATCTGGGAGTGGCGCTGACCACTCAGCAGGCTGGGAAGCCAGGCATGTCCAGCCATCGACCAGCCTGGGGTCTTAAGACCTTGACCCAGGGGAAGTCTGTGGGGTACCTTCTGTCTCCGTGGGTCCAGCCAGGTGTCTGCAGAATAGCCAGAGCGCTGCAGGCTGGCAGGTTCGCAATGGGAGGAGTGGCTGGTTACAGGGTGGATCCCACCTGGTACCCCCAAATCTCAATCAAGCACTTCAGAGAGGAATGGCCACTGTGCAGACCCCCAATCCCTAACAAGCCCCTCCCCCAGCCAAGTCTCTTGCATCCTTGCAAATATTTGTGTGTGTGTGTGTGTGTGTGTGTGTGTGTGTGTGTGTGTGTAGCTTGTTTGTCAGGGGTGGGGAAGGCGTCACATAGCGCCTGAGTGTAACCATTATTTCCATAGCTCAACTCTGATACCAATAAGACTTGGCAGGACAAAATGGTAAGGCTCTTCCCCATGCGTGCTCAGGGTGCTGGGTGGGGCCTGGGTTCTCAGCCTGTGCAGCTGAGGACGTTCTAGCCCACCTGGGACCCTTTGGCCCCAACTCTGCCTCTCTTCATAGCGCCAGGCCTTAGAGAAATACATGGATGCTATGCAAAGTCAAAGTGCAACACATAAACAGGTGCGTCCACGGACCAGCAGGCTCCAGGTCAGACGTCCCCACCCCCAGGCTCTCCACAACGTGGGGAGTGGTTTCCTGATGACCATGATGAAGCTCAGCTCGGTGACCCTACACTGGACAAAGCCTGCAGCCCCAGCGCCTCGCCGAACACCTGCGGGCAGACGAGTGCATGGGGGTGGTGGAACACTAACGACACAACGTGATGCCAGCCCCCAGGCGCCTGGCTGGACCCGGTTCCGGGGTGTGGGGGCTGAGGACGGCTGAGAGTGAGGGGGCGGGGCCCTGAGCTGAGCCATTCCTTCCTAACGGTCCTGTCCAGCCTGGCAGCGCTGGGGGTGAGGTGTCCCCCCACCCCCGCCATGAATCTTAGTCCCCAGGACATGGGCTCCCCAGGTTATTGGGTCTGGGTTCCTGGTCCCCTTGTGACTCATCTGGACCCTTGGGAGGTGACAGTGGGGACTGCAGCAGGAAAAGCAGGCCCGCAGCCCCCAGCGCCCCAGGACAAGCTCACTGAGAGCTCGCTTGGAGTCCTGGAAACTGACTACCTGACTGATGACCCAGTGAGTTTGAGGTGCCCACCTCAGCCCCCGGCCTCTCCCTCACCCCCTGCCCTCTCTCCTCTAGGTGTGGGCCAGCGCGTGCCTAGCCTGGCGCGCTGAGACGGAGGGCTGCCACTCCCGGCCTCCCCCAGCACGCGGTGGCCAAATCCCCGCCCTCAACTCAACCCAAGATTGAGCCCCAGTGGGCTGGGGGACACGCAGAAGCTGTCAGCATATAGGCAGATACAGTGTCATGGCTGTGCCACGGAGGGGAATTCGGGCTGGGGCCTCTGGGAAAAGCCCCTCTTGTCTGTGTCCGTGGGGCTTGGGCAGGAAGCCAGCTTCTGTGGCTTCTGTGTCCCAGACTCATGCAAAGACTGAGAGGCCTTGGCAGGGTCAGGGCCTGGGCTGCACCTCCTTCCCCCCTGCCCTCCAGACCTCGAACGGAACCCCATTCCACAGGAGTCCACTCCTCTATGTCAAGAAACAAAAGGGCAACTTCGCTGCAGGGTGCAGAGGCCCTCAGTCCCGTAAGAGCCAGCAGCCCAGGGGCCCGAGGTGGTGCTGACCTTGTTCCAAGCGATGATGGAGCAAATGCTGAAGAGGTGGCAGGACGCGCTGTCCTGGGTGCAGAGGCAGCTGTCAGCCTGTGCCCAGAAGGTGGCCCTTGCGTTGACGGCCATCTGCAATGTGTTCGAGTGTTTCTGCTACAGCGTGCAGGGGTCTTCCAGTTATCCCTCCAGGTCCAGGGAGCCGGGCCAGGCGGACTGAGGAGCGTGCTGACACACCTGAGTCGCCAGTTCTCAGAGTGAATCTTCTGACACGGCCTTTGCCCCCCTGCTCACCCCTGACCTCCTCCCACGGCCTTTCCCTCTCCCCATCCCACCCACCACGCCCCTACCCCGCTTCACCTCCCTACTGCAGTCTGACCTGGAATCTCGCCCTAGTGTCTGCACAAAAAGGCTGGTTAAATGGAATCCAGTGTCTGCCTTGAGCCCTGACAGGCAGGCCCAGGTGGGGGGCTGGGGCAGGCAGGAGACAGAGGGCCCCACGGTGACAGGCAGAGGACGTGGGTCAGACGGACCCAGGCCGGGCTTCCAGTTTTGGATGAGCAAGGACGACCTGCCTGACCTCTCGTATCTACAACGGGACGTTGGTCCCACAGTCAATCACAGGCCCTGAGGATTTCAGCTGGGTCAGCGCGTTGCCGACTGCAGCAGGTGCTCCCTGGATGCCCACTCCTGAGGCAGCAGGGGCCTGGGGTGGGAGGGGGCTTTGGCCCCATGTTTTCATCTCGTGACACCCCCTTTCTGCCCTCAGCACTCCAGCTGGGCTGACGCAGAGCAGAGGGGACTCAGGAGCAGCCCCACTTGCCAAGGTTGAAGGCAGAGGAGGGAGGAGGCCATGGTCATACCCCTGGGCTGGAAGCCTCACCCCTGCCTGCACCTGCAGACATTGGCCACTCAGGGCAAGCCTGGGGGAGGGGCAGCACCTCTCATTTCTGAGGCCACATTCACTCTTCTCCCTCTTCCGGCCTCAGGCTGATGCATACAGACCAGAGGAGGAGACACTGGTGTCTGGGGAGGGGCTGCTAGGGTGTGTCGAAGGATATGGGGAGGCGCTCGGGGCCCGGGGGGCCAGGAGGCTGCACAGACCAAGGGCATTTGGGCGGTCAGTGGTCAGTATGCCACTCCTTTCTCTGACCTCTTTGGACCATTGGAATGAGTCCCATGGGGCCAGCTGGAAGCCCAGCAGGGGAAATGGCTGGACAGTGACCCTGACAATCCTGAGGGGCCCTTCTTGCTTCCAGCCCCTCCCCCAGTAGGCCTTGCAGGGCTGCAGGGAAGTGATGGGGGGAGGGGTCCTGCTCGGCTCGCCTGGCCCTGCCCCCTTCCTGAGGAAGAAGGCAGCCCAATCCAGCAGCTCTGCGAAGGCCCAGAGGGTCCCTACTCTTTCTTCCTTCCCATCCTGGAGATCCCTCTGACCGCCCTTTGAGACCGGAAGACACATCTCCGGCCTGAGCCTCTGGCTCTGAGGGGCTGCTACGGCAGGTTCTGACCAAGCCTTTCCTTGTCCTTGGCTGTGTGCTCGGATCTCCTCCCCACCATGTTCAAGCTCTTTCCACCCTTACCCTGTGTGTCTCGAGTGACACCCTGCCCCCCGTCAAATCTCTACTCACCCCCTCCTTTATGTCCCCCACTTGGCTTCTTACCTAGAAAACCTTCCCACTGTGCTGAGGTCACCAGGGGCTCTCACAGGCCCACTGTCCTGTTGAGGCCACTGTCACTGTGAGCCTGGGTAACTGCAGTGGCTTCCTAGCTAGTGTTCCTGGCCTAGCCTCTTCAAGCCATTTCCAGCCAGTAGCCAAAGCCTAAGTGACTTTATTATTAAAAATGAAATATCTCCCTGCCTAAAAACCTCTCTAGGTCTTCCCACTGTGAACAATCCCTGGCCCTGGCCTGTCTGGCCCTTGACACCAGGCCCCTGCAGATCTGCCAAGCTGCTCCCTTTCCAGGGCCTTTGCACATGCTGTCTCCTCTGCTGGGCCATCCTCCCCTGTCCTTCCTAGGCTGCCCCTCCCTTGTATTTCAGGCCTCATTCCCCTCAATAACCCAGCAGTCCCTGGCACGCAGCAGGCGCTCAATACACAACACCTTAAATGCAGTGGGCGTTCCGAACTGCTCATTCTCAATCTCTAGTAGTTGACTAATCCTCTCTCCTGGAAATGTTCTTCTCTGGGGTCTTTCATGAGATGAATTTGTTCTGTGACATCTGGTGACTCTCTGTACCCCAATCTTCCTCCGACCCTCCAAAGAGCTGGGTCTTCCAAGTCTCCTCAGCCTTGGAGTTTTCCTGCCCAACTGTGCTCAAGAATCATCTCCTCTTCCTCCCAGACTTTGGGACAGAGCTCCCTCAGTTTCTTGAGCTCTGAGCGATGAATTTCGTCCCTTTCAACATTTGTCAAGCAGCAGTTACATGGCAGGCTGGTGGGGGGTGTGTGTGGAAATATTTAAGACACAATATTTTTGTCCTTGAATAGCCACAGACTAAGGCAGAAAGTGTGTGTGCTCAGGGCCTGGGGGGCACTATTTTTCTTTCCTAGGTTTTTACTATTAATAGAAGTCACATGATTTAAAATCTGAACACCAAGGGGAGGCAGGCCAAGGCAGCAGGTGGGTAGAGCAGGAAGGCAGGGCACACACACCCAACCAGCTCTGGTTACGAAGAGTGTGGTGGTGAGCAGATCCCCAGCAAACAGCCTGATTGGCCTACAGGTGGGTCTGGTTTATCTGTGAGCATTTGCAGTTTGAATTAGTTACCAACATTCCAGAAAAACTGGACTTTTCCCATAGTAATACAGAATTTGGAATTTTAAATTTTATTCCTTTTTTTTTTTTTTTTGGAGACAGAGTCTTGATCTGCCACCCTGGGTAGACTGCAGTCGTGTCATCGTAGCTCACTGCAGTTCCTGGGCTCAAGTGATCCTCCTGCCTCAGCCTCCCAAGTAGCTGGGACTGCAGGAAGGCACCTCCATGCTTGGCTAATTTTTTCTATTTTTGGTAGAGGTGGAAGGTCTCTTTCTTGCTCAGGCTAGTCTCAAAGTCCTGACCTCAAGTGATCCTCCCTCCTTGACCTCCCAGAGTGCTAGGATTATAGGCTGAGCCACCGCGCCCACCTCCATTTTAATACATTTAAACTTAAAGAGGGACATGTGACTCCAGAGTACTCTGCCCTCGCACAGCACAGACTTAGGGGTAGACTCTGTCCGAGGAAAGATGGCAGGGTCAGATTCCTTGATCCACAGCTGGCTGTGACGGCTGACACCCTGACCCCTACCCAACCGCTCTGGTTGGCGAAACTGCCCCCTCCCGCCTGTTCCCATGCAGGCTGCTACAAAAGGTGCAGGAATGGAGGAGAAAAATGTCACCGTGCCAGAGGGAAAGATGACAGTTGGCATTTTGGTAGACTCACAAAGACTTAAAGAGGGGCCGCTTTCAAGAAGGCCGTTTTACTTTGGGCATCTGGAATACATTGCTGAGGCCGGAAGCAAGGCCTCGGGCAGGAAAGCACAAAGGTGGACATGGAGGCAGAGGTGGGGCGTGGAGAGAAGGAGCATCGCTGCGAGCCTCAGCTTTCGCGGGGAGGTGAGCGCAGGGTGAGGCCAGCAGAAACACCAGCTAAGTTAGTACAGGGTCTCCCGTGCGTGGGTTCGCAGGTGGCGCAGCAGGTGGGAGTTGCGGCTGAAGCTGCGGCCACACTGCGCGCACGAGTAGGGCCTGGCGCCCGTGTGCACGAGCAGGTGGCGCAGCAGGTTGCAGCTGCGGCTGAAGCTCTTGCCGCACTCTGTGCACTCCTGGGCGGGCTCGGCCTGCTCCTGGCCCGGCTCCGCGTGGGTGGCCAGGTGCCGCTGCAGGTGGGCATTGCGCCGGAAGCTGCGGCCGCACGTCGGGCAGCTGTAGGGCCGCTCACCTGTGTGGCTGCGGCGGTGGCGGGCCAGGTTGGAACTGTTGCGGAAGCGATGACCGCAGGTGTCGCAGGCATGGGGCTTCTCCCCAGTGTGGATGCGCTGGTGGCGTGCCAGATGGGCGCTCTGGCTGAAGCCCTCGCCACACTCGTTGCAGCGGCAGGGCTTCTCGCCGGTGTGGCTGCGCTGGTGGCGGGCCAGATCCTGCGTTTGGCTGAAGCTCTTGCCACACTGGGCGCAGTGGTGGGGCCGCGGGCCGCCGTGGGTCAGCAGGTGGCGGGCGAGGCCGGCCCGCCGCACGAAGCGCTTCCCGCACTGCGGGCAGGCGTAGGGCTTCTCGCCTGTGTGCACCCGCTGGTGGCTGACTAGCTGCGAGCTCTGGGTGAAGCTGCGGCCGCAAGCCTGGCACGAGAAGGGCCGCTCGCCTGTGTGCACGCGCCGGTGGGCCACCAGGTGCTCGCTGCGCCGGAAGGCCTTGCCGCAGTCGCAGCATGCGAAGGGCCGACTGTTGGAGTCCGGGCGGAGGCGGTCCTTGTCCCTGGTGTGGATCCGTAGGTGGCGCTTGAGGCTGGAGCGGCGCTGGAAGGTCTGGCCGCAGTGGGAGCACAGGACGGCCAGCTGCTGCACCTCCGTCACCTGTGTCTTGGTCTCGGTCTCGGGAACGCAGGCGGGCTTCTGGTCCTGGGCGTGCGCCAGCAGGTGCTGCACGAGGCTGGCGCGGCGCTGGAAGCCGTGGCCGCACTCGGCGCACAGGAAGGCGGGCTCGGAGGAGTGTGTCAGCAGGTGCTTGCTCAGGTGTGAGCTCTGGCGGAAGCGGTGGCTACACAGGTGGCAGACGTGCGGCCGCTCGTCCGTGTGCGTGCGCATGTGCAGCTTGAGGATGGAGCTGCGACCGAAGCTCTTCCCGCAGCTCAGGCACAGGAAGCAGCGCACGCCGGGGTGCGAGCGCAGCTGGTGCGCCTTCAGGCTGGCAAGCTGCGGAAAGCTCCCCCCGCACTCAGTGCATATGAACTGCGTCTCCAGGTCTGACTCGGGGGCGCCCCCGGCCACGTTGACCTCCACGACCTGACTGCTGCCATGAGGGGACCCTCCTCCACCAGTGTCACTGGCCCCGGAGCCGAGTCCATGCGGCTGGGCCAGAGGCTCCGCCGGCACCGCGGGACTGTCTGCCTGCGGCTCTGCAGGGACAGCTGAGGGCCAGGCGGCCCCTCTGGGCTCTTCTTGTTTAAACTCCTCCTTGTCTGGGGTTCTGCTTCCAAAGCCTGGAAAATAAGTAAAAACAGGGATGGTCCGGCCTATTTCAAGGGGCTTCTAGGAATCGCTGGAAACTGACTGGCCTGGAAGTGGAAAGAAACCCGGATCCTGCACAGCTGGGGCGGGGGGAGTAAGGATGCCCCTTTTTGACCACCTATTATTATTTTCCGTAAAGTGCACATCACATAAAATTTACCACAATAGCCATTTTAAAGTGTGTAATTTGGGTGCATTAAGTACACTCACAATGTTGTATGACCATTGTCACTATCTAGTTCCAGAACTTTTTTGTTCTCCCCAAATGGAAACTCCATACCCATTAGCAAACGTTTCCCCGACCACCTATTTTAAAAGTTCACAACTGTGGTGGCTCACGCCTGTAATCCTAGCACTCTGGGAGGCCAGGCAGGCGGATTGTTTGAGCTCAGGAGTTCGAGACCAGCCTGAGCAAGAGCGAGACCCTGTCTCTACTAAAAATAGAAAGAAATTAATTGGACAACTA
>CAUYSK010046941.1:0-15433 GCA_963575035.1 Avahi laniger
TTTTTAGTAGAGACGGGGTCTCGCTCTTGCTCAGGCTGGTCTCGAACTCCTGAGCTCAAACAATCCGCCCGCCTCAACCTCCCAGAGTGCTAGGATTATAGGCGTGAGCCACTGCGCCCGGCCCAAGTTCCTGCGTTTTAAAAAATGATAAAGTCTCCAGGTGAAGTGAAGATAAAGTCTTCACTTTATGAAGTCTCCAGCTTCATAAAAAAAGCTTTTAAGTGCTTTACATCTAAAAGGGAGCAATAGCAATTTTGATATCAGTAACGTCCCTTTCGATTTAAAAAAGATTGGTCCTCAAAATGTTCAAATTATTCTACATAAATGACTTCTGAAACTTTTTAAACAATTGTATTTTCTTTTTGCCCAAGACTCATCATAAATCATTCAAATTAAGCTAAATTAAAATTGATTTCAGCAGAAAGTAGAAATGTTTCAAGATATAAAATATCATCTACTATTGATTTTAATGTGAAACTGATAACAACTTACACTAAAAAAAATATATATGTCATTAAAAATTTTTTTCCAGTCTTTTCCCTTCTACCCAGGAAAATTTTATATCTGATGTCACCAAAATGAGCTCTTGGTGATCTTTTGAAGTCTTCCAAAGAGTATACCTTGGTGGACTTACTGGTGGTCTCCTTCGACTCGTCTCTTACGCACTACGAGAAAAATGAAAGTATGTTAGAAACCCCTATTAATTTTAACAGTGCTAATTGGCTTGTAACAAACAAGTTTCCATATAATCCAGTTATAGTTTGACCAAAACATAAATGTCCATTTTTGACATGATAATTAATAATTTAAAAAAGCCCTCATTTACCTGTTGAGAAGCGAGGGGCTTCAGAACAAAAAGTATGTATCCTAAGCTCACTGACTGATATCTGTGCCTACACAACAGCAGCTCTACAAATCTAAAACACAGAATCATTTTCATTTGTTTATTGAAAAAATGTATTACTATATCCAGGTTAAAAAAAGACTAACAAATTACTATGTTAAATTTTGATATGATATTCAGGCAACTGAGGTCAGAACATATTAAAAGTAACTATCTGCATATTTTCCTGATCAGACACTGCAATGTATTTCTTTAGGCTGTAAAAGAACATAACAAAAACATTTTTGTCATTTTCAAAGATAAGTGACTTGCTACTGCTTTCCAAAGCTTCCTTCTCTCATCTTCTACGAAATGAACCAGTTCAGGGCTCTGACAAAACAACAAATGCAAAGTAATGAAAATCTCAGACTCCGGTAATGTGGTGGGGCCACTTCTGGCCATGATAAACTTTGCCTGCCAAAGTAGCCAGCCAGCTAGTTGAGCTGATGGAGTGAAGGTACATATATCCAGGGACTCTAAGCTTCTTCACGGGCTGGGGATGCCGAACCACTCAGCTGTGCTCACTAGCAGCAGGGCAAGGCCTTCAACTTCAGATCTTGCTACCTGCACTCTCAGCTACCAGCCACCAGAGAGCATTCTCTGAGAGCCACCAATCTAGGGCTCCTCAGCTTTGTGGCCAACTCCTATTTAGAGACGACAAAAAGCACAGGTTCTGGAGTCAGTGACAAATAGAGTGTGAATCACGGCTCTGTCACTTTTTTGTATTTTGTTCTTTGGCAAGTCAGTTAACTCTCTGAGCCAGCTTGTCCTCTGTAACAGGAGAATGATGACATCTGTATCCCCTGGTTGCCAGGTGCACTATTGAGAACACAGTAAGCATTCAGTAAAGAGTAATCAGCTTCATTATCCATCACAGCAGGATTATGAGATGGTCCTGAAGCCCTGGTCAGCCAACTTTTTGGGGTGAAGAAAGCCAGTTTGGCTATTATTTTTAGAGGACTTGCATTTACACATTACTGCTTTTGATACTTTCCCCAGTAAGTTCCACTGTTTCAGTTAGATTGCTGGTCTATTAATTTCCTACCTCCTCTGTCTATCGAAGCAAGCAGGAAGGCAACTGCCTCTTTTTTCAACCTAAATTGGCTGTGCGACAAGGAGCTATGAGCCAGTAAGTGCACTTGGCTGGGCCATAGACACTTTGTTCTTGTGCTTTTCTGACTGCCAGCTTCTGTTTGTAGGCCTTTAATAGATGAGACCAGACATACAAGTTATGTGTATAAAAGCCTGTCCAGCCATTGGCTAGGTGCTAGTTAGGAAACAAACCAACCAACCCACCCCCAGAAGGACTAAAGTATCAGGTTCTCATGAGCATTTTTATGCTTATCTATATCAAGTTTACCTCTCTTAATTCTAGTCCAGGCTAACAAAGAACAAGTTTCATGTGTTTACTGAAATATTAAGAAAAAAAATAAAAGGGAGACTTGTGTCCTCAAATACAAACTTAACTCATATATATAGATCTCTGAAATATAAAAATATCTAAAAGGCAAACTTCAGATAATTCTTTAGGATAGAACACTTTAAAGAAAAATTTGAATTGCAGCAAGGTTTGGATGTTATTGGCAGACCATTTCAGACATTGAAATGTATGGTATAAAAAATATATGCTATAAATAAAATCTATAGGACAGAGTGCAGCAAACAAAAAGATGTAGAAAATGCATTATGCAATTAACTAGTGTAAAGATAATGAGAGATTCAAAGTTAAACTGAATATCGCATGTATACCATATAACCTCTTTGTTGTTACAGCTATGACACTTCTTAGCTGGAGAGATAGAAAGTAGGTAGAATTATTTCAATGAATAGTTGAGACAAAGAAAACAACGAGATAGGAAAAGATGCTATCAAAATCAGAACACCAAATAGAGCCCCATTTGCAAAACGAAAAAAATTACACGCCCAAGAGATTTTGTACAAGTTTCAAGTCTTGTTCTTTGATATCTCTTTCCAGTGACTACATAATCAGACTGCTGAGACCTGTATGTCAGTAAACATGGTCTTCAGGCTTTCCACCTTGATCTACAGGCAGAGGTCAGAGTGTATGGCTGAAAAAAAATCAAGCTGAGTGCATGAATGGGAGGCTGCTGCCACCATGTGCACAGCAGAGGACAATGGGGCAAAAAGCCATTTCTGACTCCTCTTTCTCACCTGGTGCCCACTTGTTACCTTCCAGCAATTCGTCGGTTCATCCTCTAGGGGACAGACTTATAAATTTTGTCCTATTGACAATTCTTTGGATCTGGTCCACTTTCTTTCTAAAACCCACTCTATTCACGTAAGTTCAATATCATCATTAGTCACCTGTCAATGTCCTAACTCACCTCATTTTCTATCTCTGAAAGAGTAATAAAAATAGTTTTTTTTGAAGTATCATCTTAATCACGCATTTGGTGACCCATATTGGCTCTCAAGTGCCTCCCACATAAAACCAAAGAAATCTAAGTTCTTTATCAAGTAATTTTAATGTCTTCTACCAACTCCCTCTCTTAATCTGCTGACACCAGTGTTTTGTCGTTAGCTTCAAACAAGTACTTATCAAAACTTTATTCTGGAGCCAGCATTATGTTATGGGTCAGTTCTCAAAATCTGCAGGCTGTCATCAGCATATACATAACTAGCTTGCTCTCAAATGTGGGCTTTTATCAACACAATTCCTCTCTCTAGGAATATCCTTATTGTCATTTCATGCCTGAGATCCATGTCTGAAAATCTAGTTTGGATCAGAACGAAAGATCATGAGTAGAAATCAGGGGAGCTCCCAGGACAAAGCTGTTTGTTTTCTCTCTATTCTGCTTTCTCAGACCACGACTTCTTCAACACGGCCTCCTCCCCAACACATTGCCACGGACAGCCACTCTGTTGCTCAAGTCAACGTAAAGCAGTCTAGGAAATACTCTTCATCTGCTCCCTTCACCTTCCATTTGCGAAATCTCCCTTACTCTAATACTGGACATTTCTTTTCTTACAGAAATTTAGGCAAAGTGCCTACCACAATAGGCTTTGCAGAAGAGTGCACAACTGCTAAGGCCTTGCAAAGGTTAGTGTCCCTGCCGTAACGCTTACGGACTTTCACTGCACAATTCCTGGAAGGAGATCTGCTAGAATTACCTGCCCCATGGGAAGGACTTACGTAAGACGTGGCTGGGGCTGCAAATCTGTTGGTGAGATTCTAGGATTTGTTAAGGTAGTTTCAGAGGACAGGAAAAATGGAGGATATTTTTGGCTGAGTTTATGGCTATTTAAGTACCAGAAAATTGTAACTCTGAGCAGGGTTTAATTTCTACCACCTCATTTATTTACTTAATACAATTTTATTAAGCATCTACTATGTGTTAGGTATGATTTTAAGAGACATGTGGATTCAATTGCCAAAAACAGGGTCCCTGCCCTCAAAAAGCTTATAGTCTTTGAAAATAGACTATTTCAATAAAGTACAATTTATTTTCTATGTAAAAAGCAATTTAAAGAGTATGACAAAAGCTGTGACAAGGGCACAGGATGTACAAAAATGATCTCAGAAACTCAAATTCCACTTGAAAGTAGAGAAACATACTCAGAGAAACGCTCACTGAGCATGAAACCGCTTACAGCCGAACCAGCTGGAATACTTGCTAAATGTCCAAAGCCCAAGTCCTGCTATAGACTAACTAAATCATCAGAATCTCTAAGGGAAGAAAAGCCAGTAATCTCTGTGTTCTTAAAGATTTCCAATTATCCATGAAGTTCAACTATACTTGAAAAACACTGCTCTAAAAAGCAAAATGAAATACGTAAAGGGAAAAATAAAAGCTAACTAGTAAACCAATACAAAAACAATTAGCATGATTGTGCAAACTACATCTAGAATCAATAATACTTGAAAACACACCAATTTTCTCTTTTAAAAAGCAAGTGGCTAAAATCTCTTATGGGAAACCACAGTCATACAAAGGACAGAAAGGGTGTGAACTAATACTTTTCACAGTGATCTGGATTAAAGGAATGAAGTTGCACTTCTTCTGCTCCAGAAACTTTTAAAGAATGCAAACTCAAATATGACTGAAGCTTTAAAGAACTGCAGCACTTTGAAATGTTACTCCTTTTGAGAAGTCTTATTTTATTTAATCCTTGCCTAAAATGTATCTTTTAAAATACTCCGATGGCAAATATCATAACCTAAGAGTGAATTTTAGGAAATATGTGGAAACAAAATTATAAGCACCATATTCTTTAATTCAGCCTTGGCTGGGAAATTTATTTCAAACAGAAGCTACAGGCCTCAGCAATTCAATAGGAACCATGAAGGGATGGGAGATTCCCGACCATCTAGTATGTAGTGAGCAGCCCTGTAGCAGTTCTGTTAGGCAGCCCAGCAAACAGTTACATACCAGTGACTAAAACTTGAGTAAAAATGATAATTATTCCATATTTTATATATTTCTGTATTCTATATTTTATCACATAAAATTTCTATCTGCATCTGCTTGATAAAAAGGGCAAAAAACCTTCCTGTAATGTTGAAATCTTTCTTTTAATACTTCCAAAGACTGATTTGCAACTGAGAACGAAATATTTGTTTGTTGTAGAAAACTATTCACTTACAGCTATAAAACATTTGTCACAGGAAGCTGATTTTACCCATTGACCCAATGATCACTACAACCTCAATTAAATTTAACTTTAATTCAATCAGTATAAAAAGGACTGTGCTGATTTTAGAAACAAAGGCCAAGTAATTTCCCTCTGTTAACATTCATTTTTAAAAGTGAAAACTTCCCCCAATATATTAGCTTAATGGTAGAATTCAGAAACTCAACTGGACAGTGCATATATCTTACCTAAATCGTTGTTTTTTGTTATAGCATTAGCTGCCCTGGTTCGTGGTCCCTGCTGTGTAAACTGATATCCAAATTTAAGGATATTTGTATTTTCCTCAAGCATCTTGGCCATTTCCAATTCTACAGCTGTCCCCAACTGCTGCCTCTGGAAAAATTAGAAATAAAGAACAATAGTAATAAACTAGATCAAAATACTTTTCAAGGTAAATCGAGACTAAGGCATTTAGGCACGTGCTGATTGTTGGTCTCTTTAAATTCTTCCAATTCCTACAACATATCTAAGAAAAATAAATTTTTCAAAGTTCAGTATATGATCATACAGACATAAAAAAGTGTGAATTACTATAATGAGAGAGATACCACTTCACACCTCCTATGATAAGTGTAGTAAAAAAGACAGACAATAACAAGTGTTGGCAGGAATGTGGAAAAATTGGGACCCTAATACATTGCTGGCAGAAATGTAAAATGGTACAGCTGCTCTGGAAAACTTCTTTTTGCTGTTGCTCCAAAAGGCAGAGTTACCATACGACCCAGCGGTTCCACTCCTAGGTATATACTCAAGAGAAGTGAAAACATGTCCATACAAGAGCTTGTACATGAATGCTCATAGCAGCATTATTTCTAATGGCCAAAAAGTGTAAACAACCCAAATATAATAGAATATTATTCAGCCATAAAAGAATGAGGTACTGATACAGGCTATAGCATGGAAGGACCTCCAGAACATTAAGCCAGGTGAAAGAAGCAAGTCGCAGAAGATCACAGATTGTTTGATTCCACTGATATAAATTGTCCAGATTAGGCAAATCCAGAGAGACAGAAAGCAGATTAGTGGTTGCCAGGGGCTGGTGGGAGGGATGAATAGGGGGTGACTGCTAATAGGTATGGGGTTTCTCGCTACAGTAATGAAAATGTTCTGGAATTAATGGCAATGGGTGCAAAACTCTAGGAATATACTAAAAATCATTTAATTATAAACTGAAACATGGATTAAGAAACATTCTGGTTAAATATTAAGACATAATCCTCTTTTCTACCTTCATAGTCTACAAAATTTATTTACTTCAAAGGACTAAGGGAGACATTTATCAAGTATTTTTTTTAAATAACTGTAGTTATTTTTCAAATAAAAAATTAATAGCCATTATGGATGGAAACATTTCTAGCATGTATATCTCTGTGCCTCTTACCTCAAATACAAACAGTCTACAATGTAAACTTTGCCACCACAGAGGTAAAGAACTGGAGAATGGGTCAGGTGCGGTGGCTCATGCCTGTCATCCTAGCACTCTGGGAGGCTGAGGTGTGAGGATCACTTGAGCTCAGGAGATCGAGACCAGCCTGAGCGAGACCCCATCTCTACTAAAAAATAGAAAAATTAGTCGGGCAACGTGGCATGCACCTGTAGTCCCAGCTACATGGGAGGCTGAGGCAGGAAGATCGCTTGAGCCCAGGAGTTTGAGGTTGCAGTGAGCTACAGTGACATCACTGTACTCTACCCAGGGTGACAAAATGAGTCTCTGTCTCAAAAAAAAAAAAAAAAAAAAAAAAGATGGAGAATGGATTGAGTCATACATAAGAGTCCTTCCAGTTCAAAATAGCCAGTCCTCTAAATTCTCTTAAAATAACTTAGTGAGAGTTGCTTTGTATATACCTTTATATACACAAAGTTAATATTCTAGATACCCCAAACGTCCTCTCCTTCTCTTTCAGCCTCCACCTTCTGAAAGGGATGCCTGGCAACTCTCTTCCCACCCTCAAATCACCAAGCCCTACATACCAGTAGACCAGTGTGGGTTGTTATTTTTTGAAAGTTACAACCACAGAACACTGACCTGATTGTCAATCTTGAGCTCTGCCAGGGTTTCATTGTCTCTTAAAGCGTCAATCAGTGCCAGAATCCCAGCTCCTGTGACAAAGTTGGACTCCATATTTAAGCTCTTCAGAGTTTTGTTCACTTTCAGCATATCTGCAAAAGCCTAGAAATTGAAGAATATATTTGGAGATTAAAATATGATAGCACCTATTACATACTGTATATGCCATAAACAAATACACTAATTAACATAAGTAAGCAAAATGTCGATGATAAAAATAAAAAAGGTAAAGGGGTGCCTGGGTGGTGTAGGGTTGCCATTTTATATAAAGTGGTCAGGAAAGGACTCACTTAGAAGGTGATATCTGAGCAAAGACTCAAACAAAGTGATGAAGTGAAACAATGTGTATTATCTTAGGAAGACAGTTCTAGACAGAAGGAACAGCATAAAAGACCTGATTTGGGAGCCTACATGCACGTTTAAGGAAAAGCAAGAAGGCTGTATGGCTATAGTAGAATGAAAGAGAGGGCAAGGAAAGCAGATGAGGTCTGCTCGTGTAAGGCCTTACCGAGCCACTGAAAATTTTTGATTTTTACTTTTAGTGAGATAAGCAGCTGCTGGAAGGTTCTCAGTATAGCAATGAAATGATTTAACTTAAGTTTTAAAAGAACAACTCTTGGTGCTATGTAAAGAATTGGCTTTAGGGTGGATAGGATAGGAGAAGGTAACTCAATCAGGAGGCTATTGCAATAACCCAGGTGGGAGAAGACAGTGGCTTAGACCAGGGTGGTAGTTGTGAAAATGGTGAGAAGTGGTTGGATTCTAGAAATATATACATATTTTTTCCTAACCAGGGGACCACCAGGGATAGACATACTTTGAAGATATGGCTAAAAGTATATTAAAGGTTGTGAGAAAGGGAAGTCAAGGATAATTTCCTTTTTCCCCCTCCCCCGAGCAAATGAAAGATTGAAGTTGCATTTAGTAAGATAGAAAAGAGGGTAAGAGAAGCAGGGATGAGATGGAAGTAGGAGTTTGGATGGGAACTTAGATGTAAGCTGTCTATCAGACATCTGAGTAAAGCTGTTGAGTAAGTAGCTGGAATTGAGCATGAAGTTCAGGAAAGAGGTACAAACTGGAGATAGCAGCACACAGGAGTCATCATCAGCATGTGTAGATGACATATAACAATGAAACAGAATGAGATTACCGGGGAAGTGAATATAGACAGAGAAAAGAAGGACCAAGCCCTGGGCCATTCTAATGTTTAGAGGTTGGGGATATGAAGAGGAACCAGTGTAGGCCCTTGAGAAGGAATGTCCAGTGAGGTAGGAGGAGAACCAAAAGGAATGATATCCTCAAAGCCAAGTGAAGGAAAAGGTTCATACCATGATCAAGTAGGATCTCAGGAATGCAAGGCTGGTTTAACATATAAAAGTCAATCAGTGTAATACACCATATTAATCAAATAAGGCACAAAAACTACAAGATCATCTCAACAGATGCACAAAAAGCATTTAACAAAAATCCAACACTATAGATCCGTAAATGGAATCCTCTGCAGATGTTAAAAAATGTAGATCTTTGCATGTTGATGTGACAAGAAAAATCAAGTTGCAAAATAGCATATATTACATCATTCTATTTATGTTTTTAAAAAATTCATAGGAAGGAAATACAGGAAAAAATATAAAAGGGTAATAAATATTATATTGCCTAATAGTTAAAACACCAACTGAAAAAAGGGAGTAAAGTAAATCTTGTCCATAAAATCACAATTTCACAACCACTACATACCCTGGGGTATGTAGGCATAATTTCGATATTAGCAATAGTAGTTTACTTACAACAGCAACAGGGTCATTGCTCCGGGTGGCTGCAAGACTGAAATATTTCACATGTGTGTTGGTTTCCAAAGCCTTCGCAAAATCTTTTAGAGTTGGAATTGGGATATTCTTGAAAGACAATAATGTGAAACATCATTAAATTTTAGTTTTCATTACATTTTCATTTTCAGGGAAGAGCATGTATCAGTACTTCTCTAGCACTTTTTATATGTTTTTTAACCAATCGGTTTTCTGGATTTTCTTCTCTAGCACTTGGGTTAAAGAAACTCTCACTATTCTACTTTTCATTATTCTTATTACATGCAGCCCTCCACTGATAATTAAAAGTGGATCTACTTTTCCACAAGCAGAGAGATGTAGGAGTCGACTTCTAATGAGTATGATCTCTGAGGTGGATGACATACTGTTCTTAGTCACTTAGTTCAAGCTATAAGGTATTAAGAGAGGTTAAACCTACACTACTTGAAGGAGGAAAGATATAGTTACTGAAGGCACTGATTTCTCCCATTAGTACCCGAGACTTCAATTCCCTATAGCCTGGTTATTTTCAGATCATTACTATTTATTCAGAGACAGAAGATACATGAGGACAAAATTAAAAAAAAAAATCAAAAAGATTAGTAATTAACTAAGAATATTAGCTTTATCCAAGGCTTTCTTTCCTCCACTCACAAAAAGGAACACCCACCAAAGGAGCACAAAGATCTTCTTCCCTAGTTTCATGTAATTTCCAAATGTTCTCCTCCTTTCACTCCTCAATTCAGAAAACTTAAGATTTAAAATAAGAAATGTATAATGAAGCTATTATATGATGGTCAATACCCAAGAGATAATTTGAGTTTACTCTTTGATAATTAATTATCTCTATACCCTCCTATTTCTTCTTTCTCTGCTCCAAGGAAGGTTGCATTGTTTGAAACCCGGTAAGATCCCAGAAAGCCCATTCCTAGGTATTTACTCAAGAAAATTGAAAACACATTCACACAAAAATCTGCATGTAAAAGTGTATAGTGGCTCTGTTCATAATCATCCCAAACTGGAAGGAACCTCTATATCTATCAACTGATGAACGGGTAAGCAAACTGCAGCCTATCCACCCAATGGAATAATATCCAGCGATAAAAAGGAACAAACTACTGAAACACACAATAACATGGTGAATCTTAAACGCATTAAGCTAAGTGAAAGAAACCAGACTCAAAAGGGTACACACTAATGATTCCATTTATATAACATTCTGGAGAAGGCAAATTAAAGGGAAAGAAAACAGATCAGTGGTTGTCAGGGGCTAAAGCTGGGTGGAAGAAAATGACTACAAAGGGGCATGAGAAAGTTTTGGGGGTGACAGGCACGTTCTACATCTCAACTGTGGTGATGGTTGCGTAACTGTATGCATCTGTCAAAACTCAGAACTATACACAAAAAGGGAGAATTCTGTTATACTTAAATTTTATTTCAAGAAACTTGATTTTAAAAAAGCAAAACCCAAAAGGCTAAATGTTCTTAGAAATAGGCAGTATTTTGAAAACCAGATTTATGACAGTTTATAGGGTGTACATTTTTGTATGATAAACTCTTTAAAAAGCAAGTTACAAAATACTATACCATAATACTCAAAACTGCCCAGCTCTCACCCTAGGTCCAACTGACTGAAAGCAATACAAACAAAACAACTTTGTGTGTTTAGCACACTTACCTTTATATTATTCAAATTAACTTCAACAAGACGAGCATCATTTTCTTTAATTCTCTTTAAACTCTCTTCAACGTTGGTTGGATTTGGTGGCTCATCAAATACTGGAAGAATCTTTTCACCTTTCACCACATCTGTAGTAGCAGATGAAAAGAGTAAGAGTCTCACTGGTTGATGCCACTGTAGTACATGTACATTTTAACTTGGTAACACATTTCTCTCTGTCTCTCTCTCTCACACATACAAACACATTTATTCAACAGAACAGATTTTAAAGTTCCTTCCCCACAACTCCCAAAAGATCCTTTATGTGTTGACACATATTTAAAGCATCTGAATAAAATTTTATTGGCTATTAATACCAAATATATTCAACATTTGTTGGCCACGTATCAGCTATTTTCACTGCCTCCTAGCGTATTACAATATATCTTTACCACTCAAATATATTTGACAGTGCGAGCTGATGATCCCATTTATTTTTGGCAATATTCAAGATAAAGTTCTAGCATGATAAAATCTAGTATCTCTTATCATTTTCGCTGAGATTTGACAGATAACTTGTGTAAGAATCACAGACTTAAGGAAATACAGTCTCGATAGGAAGAATTAGGTGCTAGGAAGGCATATTCCCTCTTCCTCCCACAGGGGGTATTATGCAATGGGAAAAAGGGGAGAACTCTTGACTAGCAAGAAGGAAACACATAGGAAGAAGGGTCGGAGTAGGGAGTGGGGAGGGAGAGAGAGGCGAAGGTACACAGAAGAGCTACTGAGACAGAAGGCGATATTCACTGCCCTCCTTCACTCTCGCCCTCATTTTCACTTTATATAGCCACACATGACCAGAATATAGCACTTCAGAGTTGCAAGATAGAAGACCTGGAATCCCTGAACCCTTTAATGAGATATCATTGTGTTCTGATGCACATATGTGGAAGTCTATGAACATCTGTAACAGGCAAACTATTACGAACACATTTTTCTGGGGAGAACACCTACAGCATCAGATTCTTAAAGAGGCAAATGCCCATAAAAAAGTAAGCGTAACTGACAACAGAAAGACTGATGGGGTTCAAAATGTATCATTGTCTGGCTTGGTTCTTCCCTTCTGTTCTCCTCTACCTTTTAAGAGCAAAACTCAACTTGAGACAAGGTGCACTGCTTACTCATTCAGTAAATGCCATCTAATAGTGTCTTGTTATTTTCAAATCTCACACACACACACAGACAGACACACAGCATCCTGAGATCAACTTAGATGAAGATTTGAAAATTACTTTCCTGAGAAAAGTTGACAGATCTGAATATATTTAGCCTAGAAGAGTATATATTAAAAAAAGGTATGCTAGTTGTTTTCAGATTTATCCAGTAGAAGAGACAAATTTCATGTTGTTCTCAAAGGCTGGGTTAGAATAGGTATAAACTGCCAAGAGGCAGAATTTGGTTCAACATGAGAAAAGCTTCCTAACGGAGCTCTGCTAAATAGGAAAGAGTGGGCTCCCTCTCACTCAAGTTCAGCAAGGCAGTCCTTCTTCAAAATAGGCCAAGGGACCTAGAGAAGAGCTTTCTCACTGAATGGAAAACTGGATTCTAAATTTTATCAAACCAAAAGATTTCTTTCTCCACTCCACAGAATATGTGTATTTAAATTTATTTTAAAAAAGTTTTTATTTTTAATTATTATGAGTATATAATAGTTGTATGTCTTTATATGGTACATGTAATGTTTTGATACAGGCATACAATGTGAATTAATCAAATCAGAGTAACTGGGGTATCCATCAACTGTGTATTTAAAGAGCTGACCATGGTGCCATGTGCCTGTGGTTCCAGCTAATTGGGAGGCTAGGGTGAGAGAAATGCTTGAGCCCAGCAGTTCAGCCTAGGCAACATAGCAAGACCCCATTTTTGTGACGGGAAAAAAAAAAAAAAAAAGATTTAAAGAAACTTGCTCCCTAATGAACTAATAGATCTAGTCAATGTGATCCGGGAATCATTAGGCAAAAAAGTTCATTAGGAACTTAAAAAGGATGGCTCAGGCTGCCAACATTTGAACCCACTAATCAATCTTAACACATCCCCCAAAGAGGAAGGCCCAGACTCCATAAGCTTCCTAATGTGATTCAACCACCACTAATCAAGCATTCTTGCCAAAAAAGACCTGCACTTGAATCTGATCAAACTGCTAGAGCCAAGAGTTTACAGAAACATAGGCGATAGAAAAATATATAAAATGACACCATGAGGTTAAAATCAGCCAAATCCAGAACGTAGGAAATTTTACATGACAAATAACCTAGTTTCTTCGAGAAACAAATGGCATGAAAAAAAGGGCAAAGAGGTTGAGGGGGAGAACTGTTAAGAAATTAAGGGAGAATAAAAAGACAACCAAATGCAGGGAGGGTGTAACCCTTATTTGAACCAATTGTGAAGTGATGTTTTCTGGACATGGAATGGGTAGTAGATGATATGAAGGAATTATTATTAACTTTTAAGTTTGATAATGGCATTGTGGTTACGTTAAACGAAAAGCCTTTTATTTGCAAGAGACATACAGAAATATTTATGGGCGAAGTAATACAAATCAACAGGATTTGCTTTAAAATATTCCGGGGGAAAAAAAAGTGGAAGGGGTGGGGAGGGAGGCAGAAGACGGATGAAATAAGGCTTGAAAAATACCAAAAACAACTGAAACTGAGCAATGGATATTTTATTTTCTCTTCTTTTATGTATGTTTGAACATTTCTACAATAAAACATTAAAAATGGGAGGAAATGGCCAAATTACAGAACACCATAAAACGGAATGTCATGCAGATGTCCAAACGAGGTACGCTGAGCACATGTGCTAACTAGGAAACATAATGCTTCGGTAAGTCATATACTATATTGCGTGGGTTAAAATCCTTATCACCGACTAGGTATTCAAAAATCTCAGCTCCTTCACATGCAAATTAAAGATAATAATAACTTTTTCATAGAACTGTTATGAGGATTAAATGAGAATAATCCACATTCAAGAGCTAAGCACAGAAGGACAAGGCCCATAGTAAGCATTCAAAAAAAAAAAATAGCCAATAGTATTATTGAAAAATTAAGTTATAAGAAATATTTACAGTATGATCCCATTTTTGTAAAAAAAAAAAAAAAAGACTATATAACATTATAACATGTATACATTTGTATAAACGCAGTACAAAGTCTAGAAGGGTATGTACACCAAAGTGTTAACAGTTAGGGTGATGGTGTGAGGAGCAGAGGGCATTATGACTACGGATAGAGACACTTACTTCTTACCATATACATGAATTTATTATTTAAATGTGCTACAAAACCATGTATCGCCTTGGTAATTTTAAAACACTTTATAAAAGAATTTTTTAAAAAGCTTTGTTTTAGGCTATTGCATATGTAGTATCAGAGTGAAAGGTTTAGGGGCTGGGTAGTTTTGTGGTTTCTATGGAATCTGATTTTATAATGTAATTTGTCAGCATTATTGGGGATTTCTTGAAAATCAGTAACACCAATAATAAAATGCCAACAAAAATGAAGTTTGACTAGCTTTTATACTGTTTACCATTAGCATTATTTAGTGAAGTGAGAGTAATTCCTATTATATTTGCTGATATATTAAGCCACAGTATTTAATATTCTATTTTCAATGGCTTTCTCTGTTAATACCATCAAACTGGAATTCTGGTTTCAAGTACATATATATAACATTTAGTATGTAAATATTGAAGTATTTAATAAAGCACCAAAAACATTATATTTAATAAAGGACTGAAATTCACAAATCATTTTAAGTACTCACTTGAAAAATGTTCTTGGTCGACACCATTACTACTTCCCATTATATTACAGAACTGTGTGTTCGTTATCAAATTGTGCATCCCAAGAATAGCTATAAATATAGGAAAACAAAAATAGTTTTTACTTTCATCTGTTTTAAACATAAAGAATTAATTTTACAATTCAAAATTTCTATCAACGATTTTAACATTCTCTGGACATTTTCCTACTAAACTACAGATTTTGCAGCCAGAATAAAAAAGAGACAAAGTGATTAAAAATCACTTACAATCTCATTATCATTAATACCTTTGTTATTTTCCCCATTTCTGAATTCAGACACATAGCTGGAGTCAGCCTGTCCCTAAAACATACATCTGTGCTTTGCTCCATCTGGTGGCTAAGAGAGAAAATTGCAATGATCTATTTTTGCTGTTCATCTCACAAAGTTTCTTTTTTTTTTTTTTTTTTGAGACAGAGTCTTCACTTTGTTGCCCTGGCTAGAGTGAGTGCCGTGGCGTCAGCCTAGCTCACAGCAACCTCAGACTCCTGGGCTCA
>CAUYSK010046942.1:0-28080 GCA_963575035.1 Avahi laniger
CAGGGGAAGGTGGTGACCCGAGTTACTGGAAGTTAGTGAGTCTGTAAGACTGAAGACAAAAGGAATTGCACATAAGCACTGTACTCTGTCTGACAAAGCATTGTATCTGTACAAGGTGATATGTTGTTAACCACTGGGGTATGGGTTAACTGTCTTCATGGTGTTATAATGTACCTTGGAAGTGAACAATTAAGTAAATATATAGCAGATGGTGGGAGCCAGGTTTATCAGTATTAGAGTGGAAATTTACAGATCATCAAGGAGAGGAATCTAGAAGAATTCATGTGGTAAAAGATTCTAGTTGGAGACGCTGGTACGAACTCATAATTAACTTCATATACACACAGATGGTTACATATAGAAATATGCATAGGCTGGCACAGTAGCTCACACTTGTGATCCCAGCACTCTGGGAGGCTGAGGTGGGAGGATCACTTGAGACCAGGACTTTGAGACTACCCTGGGAAACATAGCAAGACCCAATCTCTAAAAAAAAAATCAAAAATTAGCCAGGTGTGGTGGCATGCACCTACAGTCCTAGCTACTCAGGAGGCTGAGGCAGGAGGATCACTTGAGCCCAGGAGTTCAAGGCTGATGTGAGATATGATTGTGCCACTCCACTCCAGCCTGGGTGACAGAGTGAGACCTTGTCTCAAAAACAAACAGACAAATAAATAAATTGAAATCTCTTTCCCAAAGCCCAGCACCTTCAATTCCTCCTTATCCCGATCAACTTTTTCATTTTCCAAAGCATGCATCATGTATAACATATTCTCAAATTTACTTAGATCCCATAAATGCTCCAAGAAAACATGGGTCTTTGGTTCACTGATATATCCAAAGTCCCTTGTAAAATGTCTAAACCATAGTATGTGCTCAATAAATATTTATTAACTAAATGAAGGAATCTTGTGTAGCCCACTATTTCCCAAGCTAAGCTGGTCATCAAAAATGTTTTTCTCCCCAACATTATTAACATCATCTTTCACACACTTTGAAAAAATGCTAGGCTAGATGATCCTCCCGTGTTCTCTCTAGCCCCGACTTACTCTGCATTTTGGACTATTATTAGACTTTATTAGTATAGAGAGAAAGATGGCATTGATAAAAGAGCATTCTACCATAAATCATAATTTCTTAACACATATGTGTGCTATTTTCTAAGGCGTGTGTGTAGTTCTCAACATATGGCAATGTCTGGAGACAGTTTTGATTGTCACAGCTGGGAAGAGGGTGGTGCTGGCACTCAGCTGAGGGCAGCCAGGGATGCTGCTGAACATCCTGCGATGTCCAGGACACTCCCCTCTGACAACGAATTAGCTGTCCCAAAATACCAGTAGTAACAAGGTTAAGAGACCCTGTAATAGAGTAAAATATATGTATTTTCTCGTATTTTATTTTGTGGCTATAAGATTCATTTATATGAAGAAACAATAAATGGAAAGAAACATTTGGGGTTAAAACACCAGTCTGGGATTTGGGACATTAATTCAAGTTATCAAGGGTATGTGGAAAAGATATTTAGCCTCTCTATGCCTCAGTTTCCTCACTCCCTATAATAATGTAATTATTACACATTTCAAAGTATTATAATGATGAGTCTTTACTTCAAAGGGGTTAAATGAACCTTCATGAATTCTCATTAAGTATTTTGAGCTTCTCAGTAAAAGGTTTTATAGCAGCTAAAACTTTGATTAAATTACTATTTTTATAACTAGATCTTCACTTATAATCAAGTAGCAAATGACTTAAGAAAATGGAAATGTTAAAAATATTTTTCCGAGTATTCAATCTAAGACTTATCAATGCAAAGATGATGCTATTAAACTCCATCATCTAATGCTATGAACACCTGTGTTTTCATTTTTCTCTTTTTCTCTTGATAATGGGGAAACGGTGTTTAGCCAAGAGGCAGCGTAGTGAGTACCCAAACCAAGTGCTTTGAAATCGAACACACCTTGCAAACGCTTATTAGTGTGTGATTACGGTCAGTTGCTTAGTCTCGCTGGGCCTCAGTTTTCATCATCTTTAAAATGAAGAGAATTACACTCATGTCAAATGATGGAAATTGAAATTAGTTAATATGTATAAAGCACCTGTACACAGTGGGTGCTTCGTAAGTGTTATTTTCCTTCCCTTCCTCTGCGCTTTCCTAAGATCTGCGCGGTAGACAAATACCTTAACTCCTGGCTTGCAGGTAACGTGCGGGCGTTAGGTAGCCAGTAGCGTCAACCTCTTCCCCTGCAAGGTGTTTCATAAAAGCTGCTAAAACATTGCAAAGTTTTCCTGGTCGAAATTCATTTTCTTTTTTATCTCTTCTGTCCCTTCTCTTTTAAAGCCAAAAAGGAATAACAGAACAGCTAGAGTGCAGGTTGCCAGAGGCAGGGGAAGAAGCAGAGTGCTTGGAAGCAGGCAGAGCTGGAGAAGCAGCCCCTGAGCTATCAAGAACTTCAGCGTGGGTCAACTTTGCTTTCGAAGTTCACTTTTTTTTCCAGTGGGCTCAAGAAAGAGGTCCACATGGAAGAAATATTAGGACAACTGCCCTGATCAGAAGTTGACTGCATTCTGTGGTCTGCAAAGGTGCTTCTGATGAATGATGTGGGTCCTGTGTAACTCAGTTTGGGATATCTGCAGGTCATGTTGGAGAGCCGCCTTGGACGAGAGAACAGACATGAGCCTGTGAGTGAGTCGTGCCAGGAAATGAGCGATACGATGAGCGCTCACTTAGATTTGGAGATCAGGGTTCACTTTCAGCTCTTCTCTCATCCAGTGACTTTGGGATAATTACTTAAAAGCTTTGAGCCTAATTTTGTTGTCCAAGCACCTACCTAGCACAGTGCCTGAAATTTAGGCACTAAGTCAAATCTAAATCTTTATGCAAATTTCCATGGATTTCAGTATTGTAAAATAATTTCCATTTACAACAAAGTGTCTCCCAAATGAATCCTAGGAAAAATGTGTTCCCGGAGCTATTCCGTGAGTGTGTGTGTGTGAGTGTGTGTGTGTTGGGGGTAGGGGTGATTCTATAGCCCAGTCAGGTTGAGATACGCTGCAAACTCTCCCTCCGTCAGAGATTCCCAAACCACACGTGCATCTCGACGATTCTGGGATGTGATGCAGTTAAACAAGCAGACGTGCTCACTAACTGGCAATAACTTGATTAATCTCACTTAAATGAGCATTTTCTAACACTTTTTAAAAAGGAACATCTATTGATCCTTTGGGACTGACACGCTATAGGAACACTGCAATAGTGACACTGACCAGCAATCGAGATTCTGAGACATTTCCACCTTCCTATGCTCCACAAGAGGCCCCTTTCTGCTCCAGACTGTGGCCACCAGTCCCTTCGGCTTCATTACAGAGGTTTTTCACCCCTTCAGATATGAAGAACGTTAACCTCTTAATCCTGTCTAAGCGAAAGAAGAACACAAAGTTCCACGGCCAGGTCTTCTTATTGATTAATAAGCATACTGATCGTTCACTTTGGGAATCATCCCAGGAACAATTTCTAATTAGAGGTGGGCTGTCTAATCCACCATATGTTTCTGGGATACTTCTTCACACAGTGAATTGTTGTACCCACATGAATTAACAACCATAGTAATCACCACCACAAGTGGCATTTGTTAAGGACCTTAAATACACAAGATGTTATCGCATTTGTTTCTCTAAACAAATTGTAGTGTTGCCCCCATTATACAGATAAGATAAGTAAGGCTGGAACAATCACTAGGTGAATGGCAGACCCAAAGCTCAAACTCTGTCCTTTAGCTACAAGTCCAGTGGTTAATAAACCATAAATCCCAGTGTGTTAGATACAGAGTGCACACTAATATTGATATCTGTAATTTGTATTTTTTTAAAAAAACACTACATTTTAAAGTCCTTGAAGAGTAAGTATTCCTTCTTTCTTGCTGCCTATGTGGCCAATGTCTGGAGAGAAAGGAGGGAGATGAGTCTGCTGCTCCATTCCCTGCAGGTCAGTTTAGCACAGGTGCTAAGAATGGGCAAGTTCTTTAGTACAGTGAGGAAAACCATGGACTCTAAAGCGACATTTCCTGGGCCTGAATCCCACCTCCCTCACTAATTGTCTGCATGAGCTGAGAAAAGTCACTTTTTATCTCTGTGCCTCAGTTTCCTCATACATAAGTTCTAGACTATGGTGGTACCTAACTCACAGGTGGTTGTGATGATTAAAGAAATAGCAATGAAATAGAGAAAAAATAATTATACTGCAAATGGCTGTGATTTCTATTGTAGTAAGCTCTTGCTGGCTGTCTGGAAGACAAACCACCATTCAGAACATTGTTTCTTACTAGAAAAATGTGCACCTAGTTCCAAAAAATACATATGGGGTTGGGGACAATCATATCACTCAAAAATTATGAAGATAAATGCCGAGCAACTTTTACCTCTCTTGTCCACTCTAAAGAAAATAGCCTAATGTATGCCAGAATCAAACCAAAGTGATTTTTCTATTACTTACTCCTTGGTAGGCATACGCCACAGCATTTCATTCTATTGGTTCCCATCATTTCAAGTTGAATTAGAAACATTTCCAGCATAAGTACATGAAAACTGATATCCAACAAATCAGGATCCTATTTAAAATAGCCTCAATTAAGGTTAAAATTAAATTAAGCAAATTCTGCTGTAATTCTCATATGAATTTGAGGTTTATTTAAAAACACAAAGCGTCTTCAAAAAGCAATGTCCTCAGAACAAGGAATGAAAAAGGCATGTGAGCGAAGCGATATCGATCTAGCACCACTGCTGGAGGAAAAAAATTCTCTGTCAGCTACACTGAGCTCATACGTGAAGGACAAGAGGTCAGCATTAGGTCAGTAACAAGTATGATCAATATTCTTGTGTTTTTTAGTTGAACTATTAATGTTTAAAAAACCTAAGTGAAGTCAATTTATTAATGTTTTTGAAGTAGGATTTTTTTTTTACATTTTCTTGAGAATTGGAAGATGTTTGATATTGCAAGTAGTTGACATATTTTCCATAAAGATTGTGATTTTAAGGAATTATTTCTCTTAGGCAAAAACAGTTTAACAGGTGGGGTCATTTGTTTAAGTTTTGTAGCCTCAGGATTATATTTGAATGTCAGGGGCCAGGTCTTCTTTGTTTTCACCTACTTTCCAGCTCCTAGTACTAGACGCCTGACATATATTAGCCACTCAATAAAAAAACCTCTGGAGTTAATAAATCTGGGCCAGGCACTACACTTTATCAGTGCAATGGCGGTGGGACCCTGGGAACGTGTTTTGCTAAGAAAAGGATGTCAAGTTTGTTTCTAACAATGACTATAGTGACCTCTGCTGGCAGGCTTTTGAAACTACAATTCAGGATCAAAAAGAAAAGGCAAGAATGGAGACTGCCGAGAAGGTGCCTCGGGTTTCTTTTCTTCCTTTGTCCATATTCCATCATAAAAGGATCACAATAGGGCTGTGCTCACTTACGGTGTTTAGTACGACTAGGAATGGTGAATACTAACACTAGGATAAATGAACAACTTTTCTTTGAGGTGACAAAGAAGGCTATCAAATTAAAAAACAGAAAAAAACACAGCTCTGATAGACCTTTCTAAGAACATCCACTAGCTGGTAAGTTATTCAAGAAAAGTCTAGAATAGGGGCCCAGTCAGTGAAATTACTATGGTCTGTTAATCTTAATTTTGAGGGTTTGTTTCTCTTGTTATTCGGAGGGCCATACACTTTACACACCTTCCAAATGTCATTTAAGATTTTCCTAAGTCTATTTTCCTCTTTACATTATCCTCATATTCTCTAGGTTTATTAACTTATAAAGGCATTTTCAAGTTACTGTAATTTTTTCGTCAGGGAAAGAGAAAATGTTTGGCCAATCCTTTTCACCATCTTATTCTTCCCAACCCTGGATATTTTAGAAGCCCATGGTTACTAACATGGTCCTAGAGTGACCTCTTGCTGCACGATTTATACATGAGCCAGCAAGCTCAGTCCTGGATGCTTGTGGCTTGTCAACACAGAAACTTCTCTGCGTGTGAGAGTGTTTGCATTTACACGCATAACATTAATAACCCAGCACTGTTCAACTTAATTTTGTATTATTTCTATGCTCTGTAAAGCTATTGGCTTTCCCATTATCAAGCAATAATGAAAAGAAAATTCCCCTTCAAAACAAATTCTATGAGCAGATGAAATGGTCTATCAGTTTATCTTCTTGGGTTCCATTTGAAAAAGAACATTTCACTTTCCCAATATTCAGACACATTCTGAACGTTGTATACAGGACTACTGAATAAGCAAAAGAAATTACGTTTGAGGAGTGGCCGAGTTTCCTGTGGGGTCCATGATCTGAAATTCCATGATATCTGAATTTACTTCCAAAGACGGGTTTATGATGTAAAGAATGGTCTTACTGTTTAAGTCTTTTTGGCTAAATTTGTCATGGATAAATTCACCTACAAAAAAGAAATACGTGAATCTCCTGGGTAATCAAACAGAACATTTAATAAAGGCTGATAAAATTATCTATTTTATTTTAAACAGCTTTAAAGAACAGCTAAAGTACATTTTTTAAAAGAAATCAACATTACTGCAGCTATCTTAAAACTCAAATGCAATGAACATAAATTACACTTTAAATCTGCTTTGCTTCAGAAATATTTGCCTTACAGAAAAATACAAAAATAGAAGGAGAGTAGGAAGACAGAGTAATAAAAATCCATAATTCTGTGCCATCCCATTTAATGGTATATTATGATCATTGTGTTCATAAAGCAGAAATATTATACAACCCAGAGAAACCATCAGGAAAAAACCCCCAGCATTTTAAAAAATGAACTGACATCATTTAGAATTCATAATAGAAGAAAAAATTAGACACAAATATGAAATTTAATCCTGACACTGTGTTCCTCTGAATATATTACGATCTGTTGTTGAGAAAAAAATGTAAACGATAAACAGCTATATATCAGCATTTGGCTCTCCCAGTCAGGATGAATTTAGTAAAACTCAGCTTCCAACCCTCTTTAGCACCAATATTGATTTATAAACTGCATCTATCAGGAAGCCCTGGGGAGTGTTTACGAAATGGGCCTACACTTAATTAAATTTCTCTCTAGCCCTGCCAGCCACTGGGTATTGTAAAATGAGCAATTATAAGGATTAAGGAAGCCAGTACCTGTTGTCGTGTTCTCCAGATGTCCGTGTTGTGGGCCTTGTAAAATCTTAAAGATGATTTGGTCGTCTTCAGTGTCAGGGTCTGCTGCCTTCAGCGCACGGGAAGTGATGTAAATCCCATAACAGTCATTTTTCAGGAGCCCCACTTGAGAAGGGGAGTGCAGGAGTGTGATCCGGGGGGCCGTTCTGTCCAACTGGTCCACCTGAATCGTCAGCGTTACATACAGTGTTACCCAGAGGTTTCTCACCCCCATGCGACGTAGGGCTTTCACGGTTCAACAATGACAAACTCTCCTAAGTTTCAGATTCCGTATACTCCTCATGAGTTAATATCTGCTAAAGACCGTCCTGTTCACAGCATCCTCAGCAAATATCTCAGTGTCTGGAAGAGAGGCCAACTTTCCATTGTAAGCCTCCAACCAACTTTATCAATTTGTCTCCTGTCTGACTGCCCCTTAGCATGCAAGCTCTGTGAGGGCCGACGTTAGGTCTCTTCTCCGCCCCTCTCCTCTATTCCCTGCACTGTGCCTGAACCCTCACAGAAGGCCAGGGAATATTTCTGGAATGCATACATAAAAACTGACCCAAGAATTGTATGGCCAACTTAATGTTAGCTCCACAGAAGGATTTCCCCATTTTTCCAGTGTTTAGTGATTTACAGAAACAAAATCGTATGAGTTTATAAATACACAGAATTTTTTTGGCATGTCTTTGTTCAAATGACAAAAATGTTGAATAGAGATAGAAATACCTCAGTAAAAAAAAAATGAAAAGCTGGCTATTTTAGACATTTGCATGATTTGTTTCATTGAGAACGAGAGCCAGGTAACAGGTGTGCCAGATTTGTAAAGATGGCAAATGGGCAATGACTCATAAGCAAGAACAGGAGAACAGGTTTTAATACCGCAACAGACTTCATTCAGGTATGGGAGTCTGTGTGGAGCTCAGTCCGTCTTGCATTTGCAAGATAACCGTTGCAGGCTGAGGATGGCGCAGGTTTGGATGAATTAGCACAACTTCACCACTGATATTAGAAAACAGGTACAAGAAAATTACCTTCATTCCCCTCACTCCTACTCTCTCGATTCTTAACTTCATTTACCCCCAAAAGATACTATACTGCTATAAATCTTAGTTCACCCTAGCAAAGAATTCATGTCAATGATAAGACCATATATATTTTTGCATATTCTTATATAAACTACTTTGCAGCTATTAAAAAAAATAAGGGGTAAGATGAAATCAATAATGAAAATTTTCCACAATTTTGTGTTAATTGAAAAAATTCCAGCAAGTTGCAGAATAGAAGATGACTATAATACTATTTTTGTTAAAAACAAATACATATATATGTTCATATAGACAAATAAATGTCTGGGATCATTTGCACAAATCTGTTCATTTGTCTTGGGGTACGAAAAATTATAGCTCCTCTGTTTATTTCTATACAGAATTTTGTCACAATCAACTACTTCTTTCTTTCAAATTGGCAAGATTCTTTTTTGAAATCAAAAATAATCATAACTTGAGTTGGTAAATATGTGGAGAAACAGACATTTTTATATTTTGCTGGTAGGGATGCAAAATAGTGAAAACTTTTTGGACAAAAATGTTCTTTATCTCACAGAAAAATTAGACATGTACAGAAAAATGTGTGTATATATGTATTAGATGTATATTCAATAAATATTATAATAGAAATTTTAAAATTCCAAAAAACATAAAACTCCAGCAGAGCATTGATTATAAACCATCTCCACCTGAGACCAAGTCCTACTCAGACTTTTAAAATCAAATTTTCAAAAAATATTTAATGAGATGAGGAAATGTTCCTGGTATATGAAGAGTGGAAACAGGTGATATGCATAATAGTACGTACGAATTGTCCTGATTTTTTAATTGCACAGAATAAAAGAATGTAAGGAAGCCATCAACAATAGTTATCTTCGAGTGGTACGATTGCAAAGGATTTTTTTTCTTGTTCCTTTCTGTAGTTTATGAATTCTTTACAATAAACTACTATATTATAAACTGCAACAAACATTTTCAAAAAGTCACAGTCATTCTTCTCCTTTCCTGAAAAGAGTGGGCAGCCACTTTCAGAGCTGTGCAGTCGGGTGGGAGGTGGAGAGTCAGACTGTCATCGTGTCTTGTTAGGGAAGAAGCTTCCACAACCATGGTGGGCAGGAAGGAGGTGGTCAGTGGGAGAAGAGGAAAAATCAAAATACTTCCAAGCCATGTAAGAAATCCTCAAACTTCATACATAGCTGAGTGTAGGATCGTTGTTTTGTTTTGGGATGTTGTATTTGCCTTAAAAATAAAAATGTTACAAAAGTAATAAATGCCTGTTCATATCTAAACTCCAGGTACACGGTCCCCTGTTGTGTCTCTGGTCATAATCATGCTAAAATATGTCCTAGATCTTATTAGGGTACATAGCTTCTTCAAAGCAGATCTTCTGGCTCGGTATACAAGAAGCATTTTTCAATATTGGAGTGCAAGGCATGTTTTTAAAAAGAAAGCTGTATCCTATGATAACTTGTATTTGACTTACTGAAAATCATCTCAAACATGCCAGAACCTTGGCAATGACAGAAGTCCTTTCTACCTCACCCGAGCCCCCTTCTTTGAAGGAAGACTACAGGTTGCATCAGCTGCAGTCATCTTGTTCAGACAAAAATGATTTCTGCAAAATGAATGTTGCGTTGTGCCTGTGTTTTGCACCTGTTAAATCTAGTAGCTTCGCCCTCCGTTACCCAGGTACCACCGTAAGAGTAGTTTACTCATGCTTGGAGACTTATTTGAACCAATTCATCACTCAGAGGTGGTCAACATCATATTGTTTTGGCAGAAAAGGCTCCTGAAAGCAAAAGACTGAGGGAGTCATTTCTCCTACACTGCTGTCAGGGGTCAGTCACTTCCTAAAGCCTTTTGACCTCTCTGCTCAGAGAGGCCAGAGGAGTCGGGTGGGGGGGATTATAGGAGAAAGTCTGAGGCTTTTCTTATGAGGTTTTTATACATAATAATTTTTTTCTGCAAGGAAAACCTTGCACTTGTGATGAAAAAGAACCTTTACAACATATATCTGACATTTTCCTATCAATAAATTCCATGACTTTCAAGGGATAACTCTCCTATGATACCCGTGCTCTTCAAGATGAATGCTGGTGTAGGAAGAGACCTGATTTAAGTCCTGGTACTTCTTCCAAACTCCACTCCCTTTTCCACCTCTTGCTGTGGAGTGCAGGAAGGAACTCTTATGTCTGCACTCAGAATTTCTATCATAATTCTTACAAATTTGCAGCCAAACAGACCCAGAAAATTATTCCTGGTTGGACAGCACAGTGGCATTTCTCAACCTAGAGTGGAGAGTTAGACATCAAGAAAAAGATAATAACAGACTGAAGAGTGGGATGAGACTAATAAAAAAAATCATGAAATATAATTTAAAAGTTCATTATAATATAATTTAAAAGCCAATAATTTTAATATGTACAAGGTGCTTCTTACATATGTGTCAATGATACCAATACCTTCTCTCTTCTCCCAGTGTGTCATCATTTCATCACATTGCTGGACCTCCCTCGTGCCAAAGGCCCATCCAGCACCCACGCTGTCTATCACGACTCCCCACTTCAGATAGAGACCGAGACCATGGGGGTTAATTTTATGTGTCAACTTTGCTAAGCTATGGTGTTTTAAATGTGATTAACACTGAAATCAGTAGACTTTGAGTAATGCAAATTGCCCTCCGTAATATGGGTGGGTCTCAACCAATGAATCACAGGCCTTCAGAGAAAAGACGCAGGCCCCCCAAAGAGGAAGGAACTTTGGCTTCAGACTGCCTTTGGGCTCAAGCCTGCAACATCAACTCCTGCTGAAATTTGCAGCCTGCCAACTTGCCTTGTATATTTCAGACATGCTAGGCCCTACAATTGCAAGAACCTACTCCATAAGATAAATCTCCCTCTGTCTTTCTCTCTCTCCATATCTGTCTATATTGATACATACATACTATATATGTGTATATATATATATAAGGGCAGAGGAAAATATGATTATTTTACTAGTCACGAAGTATCCTGAAATAAGAGACAAATTTATACCTACTTTGCTATTGGTGGAAATGTGTAGAACAGGGGTGAACTATTCCAAGGAAAGTAGATTCAAGGATTTGAGAGCCAGAATATATTTGATATATTTTGACTCAAAAAAGAAAAACACATTATGCCCTCCAAGAATCACTGTAATACTGAAAAAATGTGGCAGCGTAGTGTCATAGAAAGAACACAGAATTTGGGACCAGAAAGACTTGAGGTCTTTGTGTATATTTGATCAAATTATTTAACTTCTGAACCTCAGTTCCCTCGTCTATAAAATGTAGGCAATAAAACTTACCTCATGGGATTTTCATGAAAATCAAATGAGATTTATATAAAGTGGATCTCACCCACAGTTAACACTAAAGAAATGGTGGCTGCTGCTATTATTATCCTCACCATTATTACATGTGCAATATTGATGCTGCTTTGTAAGTTTGCATATGTTTAGTTGAAAACCATTACAATACCCATAGATGACATGGGCCAATAAGCATCATCATAAGAGTATGATTAGTCACACTGTGTAACAGTAGTCACAAGACATTGAATATCATCTGTGTTTCAGGCAATATGCTACTGCTTTGACCACCTAACCGTAGCGGATTCTCGCCACAGTGCTGCAGGCATGTTTTTCAAAGAAGGGAAAGTAGACTCAGAGGAGTTAGAGAACTCTTTTGAGGTCACACAGTTAATAAATGGCAAACAGAAATTCAAAGCTAGGTCTCTCTGACTCCAAAGCCCTTTTTTCCCCTCTTTTCTGTACTACAACCTACTCGTAGGGTTAGCCATTAGCCCATTCTCGGGGATCATGTCTGTTTTAGTCATCCAATATGCCCACCATGGTGTAGATACACAGTCCGTATTTGAATGAAAGAGGGAAGGAAATAGGAAATAGTTCTTACAGTTGTTTTTGTCACGTCTCTGGCAATGATCTGTGTGTTTGTCATACTTGCCTGAATGGTGAATGAAACGGGTTCCTCCCACACTCTCCCATTCACAACAAAGCCTTGGTTTGTCCTGTCGGTGGCCACGAAAGTGAAGCAGTCAATGCGGGAGTCCCCTCCTGAGTGCTGGTAGGCCACAATCCTGCTGTCCACATCCTGCTGAGTGAAATTGTGTTGAAGCAGCACGGTCCCCCGCAGGTAGAGCTGGCCGTGCTTTGGGAGCTCAGCCAAGAGGAAGGTGAGGCTCTCCACAGGCGTGTCAGGGTCGCTCAGCTGCAGGAGGTCAGGGGAAAGCAGGCCCACGGCCCCTTTGGCCAGTCTCAACCCCTTGTTCCTGGTCACCACGGGCAAGGCTCTGTCCACAGTCTCCAGTGTGATCTCAAGCATCCCGTGCTTGGTCCGCAGTCCGTTGCTGACGATGAATCTGGCAAAGAGAGGCAAGGCAGCCTTCAGCATGGATTCTTGTGTCACCATCTACTGGAATGAAATGATAACAATACACACCTTTACTAAAGGGTATGTCGTGTTGTGACTCAAATGAAAAAAATCAGGGGCAGATCTTTCAGGAAAACACCTTTCTATCATTAACCAGTCACTGGGTAACACGTAAACTGACCATTCTATGCTCACAGGCATTTTCCCAACAGCATTAATGGGTAGGCGCATGTGATGGAGCTGGAAACTCTGCCAACGATATTTCTCAGCCTTGTCAGCGTTCAGTGCAGTTCCTTGCACCAAACAGGAATTGCCCATTCAATTAGACCCATTACATTACATATGAGTTTAAAGAGCATACTCCTTTTATTTATTTATAATTCTGCAACTGTATAGCCTTCCTAAGAATGCAATAAGCTAAACTTTTAAGACTGATAATTGGGAGGCCAATAAAATAAAGTATTGAATAGGCTGAATTTGGCTAATTCATTCTATTCATGTTTTCGTGGTAAATTTCTTAAGGGTGGACCGCATTTCTCAGCCATGTAATTTTACCTAACTCATTTCCTCTTTCTGGACCTCATTCTCACTCTTCTATAAAATGAAAGGATGGATCAGATGATTGCTAAGTATCATCCAACTCTAAAATGTTATGAGGCTCTAATCTCTTACAGTTTACACATGCTTCTACATTTGTTCCTTATAAAATATGTGGGAATTACACTAGACAGGGATTATTTCCTTGCTTCAGAGAATGTTCAGAAATTTCATGGGAGATCATAAGGAAGGTATAATAGTAGCTGGAGCTGGGACTAGAACCCAGGTCTTTTGATCCTACACCCTCTGTTCTTGCAGAGTTTTTAATAAATGCTGCTTTAGCAATCCACCACGAAAGAATTAGGGCACCTAAGCACCATTGCAAAACTATAAAGAGAAAGCTGAAATGATACACATTCAAGATGAGCAAAATCTCTCTTATAATCTTGGGTTTGTGATACCATATATCCTTTTTGCCTTTTATTTTTTATTTATTTATTTTTTTTATTTCAGCATGTTATGGGGGTACGGATGTTTAGGTTATGTATGTTGCCCTTTTCTCCCCTCCCCCCCAAGTCCGAGTTTCAAGTGTGCCCATCCCTTGGATGGTGCGCATTGCACTCTTTGTGTATGCATATACCCGTCCCCTCCTCCCCCTCCCCCTCCCCCCCACTGCCCGACATCCAATAGACATAATATGCTTTTGATTATATTGATCACTAAATTGCATTCTACTTGGTACAGCCAATCTCACAATAACACTAATTTAAATGATCTTTACAAAATTTTAATATATAATTTTTATTTTAAGAATAATTAAGACTATCATGTAATGATGCAAAAAAGATGCAATATTAAAACTCCAAAAGGTTAGGAACTCACTATTATCAAGTAGGATTGACAAATTCACCATACACCAAAGAAATGTTCTTAGAAGTAATTGTAGAGCTGTGCCATTCGTTTTTCTCAATCCACCACAGTTGGTAGAAATATTCATGGAGGATACACTCATATTCCACTGATGCAAAAATTGCTAAAAGTAATGTTTTTGTGAAATATAAACTATATGGAAGTTTCCCTTTGGGGGGCATTCTTTTTTTATTAGAGAAGGAATGAGGATTATATTTATTTTATTAATCTGGCAAATTTGACTAACAACTTCTTTATTCTTTGTGAACTGTGTCTTGTTCGTCAAGGTTTCTTCAAGATTTGAGAGTTGATGCTTTACTTTGACCATGAAGGAACCTGAACCAGATTGCGGGGGAGCGAGGATCAAGTCCTGTCTGCACAAAGAACTCGGGGAGAGGAACAGCTGGACACAGAGGGAGATGAGTTTAGCTGACTACAGATTTTGCTTTGAAAGCTAGGATCGAGTGTTTGAGCTTTCTAATCATCTAATCAATCAGACTACCTACAGGGAAAATTCGATGTGATACAAAGACAAGGAATTTATGTCCAAAAAATTAAAATTGCTAAGTGAAATATAACAAATAAAGGAAATTTTGATGTTGGATACACCTAGACTTGTAACAAATGGAGCCTACTCTTTTTTCACAGCATCTTTTTTACAATTTGAATCAGGGTATTAAATTATCTTTAGAATTGTAGATGGAGCAAAATCACAATTTCCTTAAAACAAACCGATCAGTTTTCCTTTTGTAATTCTAAACCTTTGATCAATTATATTCTAAGCAAATTGGGAAATTTCATTGATGAATCATGAAGTGTTTGCAAAATTAGTTATTTATAAAAAAGAAAAACAGAATTGCATCTAGAAAAGTGTCTGTGTGTTCTTCAAACTTTTTAATTTAGCCACTTTCACAAAGTTCAAGTGATATGCATTTTTAGGCATAAAAATTAGGCTCTATGTCTCAGGCAAAGCTTTTCATGGAATTACGTCCTTATTCTGTTGTTTTCCTGTTACTTTTTTATATTCCCTCCTAGATTCTATCATCTGAATCAAGGTGAAATAAAAAGAAGGCCAGGCATTCCCCAGTGCCTCCAAGTTCTCCCTTTTCCACTTTACCCCTCCAGAAATATGTTTCCTACCTCTCATTCTACCCTGTTTTACAAATAAAGTAGCTCTCTATTCCCTACCAGGTCCCCGTATCAAATGTGGAGAGTTTTAAATCAGCCATTGATAGTCTAGTACAAATGAAAGCCAAAGGTCATGTATTATTACTATTATCAGTAACTGTGGAGTTAGACTTTGTGCCCCATTAAAAGTCCGTCAGACATCAGTGAAGAAGGAAGGAGAAGGGGTAAGCAGGGCAGAGATGGGATCAGGAGCGACAGGATTGAAAGTGAGCTCCCGGGAGCCCCAGCAGCTCCGTCAGAGGCGGCCATCTTTAATGTCTGATCTGACTTTCTTCTCTGGAGACTGAATTCCAAAATTGCCTGACAGGGTCCTCAAAGTTCAGTCTCAGGACGGCCACATTTACTCTATGCGTGCGTGACCTCTGTGAGGACACTGAGGTTGTCTCATGATCCAGGCTGTCCACCTCAAACTCCTCCCTGCCTGATGACTGGGATCCGACCACGCTGGAAATCGGCAGTCTGCCATCAGACAGATGGGCATGGGGGCAAGCCGACCAAAGACCACAGAGGAGCGAGAAATATGTTTACTGAGGCCACCGTTCCCAGCTGGGACACCGAGGCAGCTGTCTGCACTGACCTAAAGCTAATAAGCCAGGAGTGAAAAAAGATGCAATTTCTAAACATGACTGGATCAAATACGTCATTCCACTTTCACAAGTAACAATGCAAACCACTCACAGGCAAATAAAAAAAAACATTGTCAGAGAGAGAGACAGAGTGAATGGTTATGGTTGGGTTCCCAGTCAGAATAAAGCCAGCAAGGCAAGTGAAGCAAGGTCACTGCTGCTCACGTCTGCAGAAGTTGACCAGATGATCTTCCAAATGCTCCCCCTCCCTCAAAAAATCGTCCAAATATGTCGTAAAGATTTGAAACAACAGTGCCTTCGCTACGCTGGTATCCACTCTTAGGTGAAAAGGCTGATGGTATCGAGGTAGCAGCCCCTTCTGTGAGTCTATTTTTTTTAATTTCCCTTATTACAACCTCCCGAGAAGGGATGCAGCCAAGATGACCACTATTCTCATGAAATTTGGGGAATGACTCTCAGATTTGTCAGGGGTGCCTGACTGGTCTGATTTCACCATTATCACGGTGCTTTCAAGCTTTCTGCATTTCCTGGCAATAGAGTTGGCTGAAGAATCTGCCATCTGTCATGGCATTTAAAAGATAAAAATGGAATCATAAATAGCGCCAGCTCCTCAGAAAAAAAAAAAAAGTCCAGCCGGCATGTCAAAATGGAGGACATTAGCATGTTCTTTTAGTGCCCGGCTGCCAGCAGCTGAAGTCAGCTTGCTAATCACTTGGTGTCATCTGTCCTGGAACATGCTGCCAAATCTTTCTTCCAGGCCAGCAGCACCAAACAATGCAGGAGAAATTTATGATTCACAAAATATTTTTGTAGAAGGTAAAATCTGACTATTAAACCCCCTGTTTAATTAATGCAGCCGTATCTTACATTAAAAAGGGAGAGGGGGAAAAAAATCCTCTGCCACAGAATTTATCTCTTCTACCCAGCCAAATTCCTTGCCAAATTTAACAGCAAGCAACATAAATTTAGGTGATTAGATTGGTTGCATATATTTAATTTTTAAAAAGCACCATGATCACACTTTCATTAAAACAGGCTTTCAGCTTTGGTTTAGCTCCATTTGACAAACAACACAGCAGTCCATGATTGGGTTAGAGAAATGACAAGATTAAGATGCACGTCTTGGGCAGATGCTAGGCTCTTCCATTATAAATATGCAAAACTGCTGGCCAAATATCAGAATGACACATTGAGGAGGTTCCTTTGCACAAATGCATTTTCTCCGTAATTTTTTGGTAAAACAAGGCATAATGGAAAGAATTCTCCACTGGAAATGAGCTCTCAGCCCCAGATTCAGTGACGATTCAGTTATGTCGATTTAGGTGACTTCCTTTGCCTCTTGGAACCTTGGTTTTTCTCATGCATAAAATGGGAACAACCACATCTTTCTCAAGGTGGTGGTTTAAAGCGTAAGACCTAACATACAAAAAAGAGTCTGGTACACTGCCTGACGCGTTGCAGATGTTCAGGCAATACTAGCTTTCCTACGTCTAAATGAAGAGATTGGACCAAATCAATGCTTTTCAACCTTTGTTGTTCATTTTCTCCCTATGGCCCTGTTTCCTAATCTTAAGTCATTCAAACACCACCGTCATCATTTTCGCCATATGCCTGTACCACTTGTACTCATTACTTACTACTTTGCTTTATATCAATTCACTTTTTTACTTAAATAAATGTACTTAAAAGGAGACTTTTAAACTACTAGAACTGAAAGTTTTAAATACTAAAAACTTAATTACCATGAATACTACAAAAATAAATATAAGAAAGTAGTGTTTTTAAATGTAGCTAGATATTGTTGCCCAATGGCTTGACACCTGAGGCCTGTACTCTCTTTGTTTAAAAGAGAACACAGTAAACAGGAAGAGCTGTTAAAGACATACTAGCACCACCTGCTAAGGTGCCGCAGCCTTTTTGCTAAAAGAAAACCTTGCCCAGAAGCCCAGTGTGCAAAACAAACTAGAAACAAAGTGTCAAAAAAAAAAAAAAACCAGAACAAAGTTTCATCCATACATTTGTCTGAAGGCCCCAGGACCCACCAATTTAGCTCTTCATTTTCTGTCTCTGGGAGGCCCTGGGAGGGCTTCCACAAATTCTCAAGGCTCCTCAGAACACACTTAGAACGATGGACTGAACCAGATCCGTGAGTGCTAGTCCTGACTGCATCAAGAATTGCCCGGAGAGGTTTTAAAAATACAGACGTGGGCCTGAGACTGGACTTACCAAAGCTGCCTCTCTGGGGTGAGGTGCAAGAATTAGTATTTTGTAATTCTCCCAGGTAATTCTCTGAGGATCTAGAAATGTAGAAATTCCTGGGATGAATGATTTCCAAAATGCCATCTTATATGACTTTCTCTGGATGCAAATGAGGAAATTTTTACGGTATCACCAGTCCTGACACAGGGAGATTTTGTTTTTTAGTCTCAGCATCTGATCAGTACCTGACCTTCATTTCTCAATATCTTTACACATTCATTCTTTGGCTTCTCCAGCAAGGTCACTGGTTTCTCCAATACAGTCATTAATGTCTTCAGCAGACTGTCCTGTGGGCATTGACTGAGGGAAGCAGGAAGGTAGAGCAGCAAGAAGTTCCAGAAACAAGTGTAAAATTAAAAGCCCTGGATCAGATACACGTGTACTAAGCCAAGAAGCACCCAGCCTTCATTAGCAAACAGAAAAAGAAGAATAACCATTGCTCTTCTCTGAAACTTCTTTCCTGTTTCAAGATCATGCTTGGTGTTGATAACGATCAGCAGTAAGAAGGAGCCAGGGAAAGAATGTAATAAATAGTGATGACAATAAGAGTAATAGTAATACTGCTAATAATAGTAACAGCTAATACCAATTTAGTTCTTCCTATGTGCCAGATATCATTTTAAGTACTTTACATGCATAAGCTCATTTAAACCTCCCAAGAACCCCGGGAAGCAGGTGCTATGAGAATCATTTCATTTCACTGAAGAGGAAACAAGCCCAGGAGCTTGTATAACTTGATGAAGGCCAAAGACTTGTGAGTAATTTCCTTAACAACGACACCACACTACTTCTCCAACAACAGAACCAGCTCGGAAAGGAATCCCTACTCTTAGTGTTTTAATTAATGCCTAGCAACACTCAAGCACTGAATTGGTAAAGATATTGGTAAAGATACTGATCAATTAAATGGTTATCTGCTTGTTGAGGGACATTTATCAAGACACAAAAGATGGTTTCAGTTCAGCTTTCCTGGATTTTTTGTTTAAGAGTTGGACTATTCAAATCAGCTCTCAGAAATTATTTAAAATGCTAAAAAAGTAAACAAAGTAATCTTTGCTGACCTTTAAACAGTGTTTATCATAGCAGACATACTGAGTTTAGATAGGCAACATGTATGAGAGAGGAGAGCGGTAGGTATTTGAATACAAGTACATTGGTAATACTGGATAGTCTGTGGGAACCCATTGAATAATATAGGAGTATGCTCCACTTATGTCATTTTATAGCACACTTTAGAAAGTTGTATTGTGACATGGTGAAAATTGTACCCCAGGGGCCAGAAGCCTGAGTGTATGGCAGACAAATCAATGTTCTCAGGGTCTTCTTAATCAGTAAAACTCAAAATTGGACCATGTACCAAGGTTCCCTCAAAGTCTGGTCCAACATTTCCTCGTCCTTGTCCCTGGCCCAGGGATCTGCATTTCTATTAAGGGCCTCAAGTTTGGCCAGCTTTGAGAAATGCGAGATTATAGATCTTCTAGAGTTGCTCTTGCTGCATGTGACTTGAAACAAATTTTCATATTTTAAATGAATGTAGACTTTCATTAATGTATCTTTGCCTTTTCACCAGACTGTTATTCATTCCAGTGATTTATCTGATACGGAATCCTTGACCAGGTGCACAGCCCTCAATTACACCATCGTTTCTATGGGGACACACGATCCACTTTATGACAACATGATTTATGATACAGTTACTGGAACACATGGTGTCAAAATGCAGGGTCTGCTTATGCCCAATGTTTACTAATAAACACCTTTTCCTCAGATAGGCAAACATACTCCAAAGAGGAAAATGACTTTTCTACATCTATCCTTAGCTGGGACCCTCAGCTCTTCACATTTCTCCTCATGAAAGGGCTTGTATTTAGGTCTGCTTGCTGCATTCATTTTTCGATGATAGGCCCCAATGTCTTGCTTTGCTCCTGTCATTTTAATTGTGCACCTTCTAGGCAGTAGAAGAAAGCACAGCTATACCAGAGCTGGAAAATGATTCATTTTTTCTCTTTTTTTAAAAAATAAATTTTATTATATATACTTAAGCTATACAACATGATGTTATGAGATATATGTATATTTTGTAAAATGATTACTATAGTACAACACATTAACATATCTCCTTCTCACTTTCTTTTTTTTTTTTTTTTTTTGAGACAGGATCTCACTGTGTTGGCCAGGCTAGGGTGCAGTGGCATCATCATAACTCACTGCAACCTCAAACTCCTGGGCTCAAGCAATACGACTCCCTCAGCTTCCCAAGTAGCTGGGACTAAATGCCTGGCTAATTTTTCTATTTTTTGCAGAGATGGGGTCTCGCTCTTGCCTAGCCTGGTCTCCTGGCCTCAAGTGATTGATCGATCCTCCCATCTCGGCCTCCCAAAGTGCTAGGATTACAGATGTGAGCCACCATTCCTGGCCTTTTCGCTTTCTAAGTATTAATCCCAGGAAGGGGGTCAGAAAAGTTTCCATGGGGCTCACCTGAACGTGTCACTCGGGACAGCTGCCTTGTCCTTATGTACGTAGCAAACCATCTGCCCTGCTACGTCCATTTGGCTGAAGCTTGTAATGGGGACTCCAGGGTAGCGAACATATTCCAACTGGCCATGTCGTGGCGGGGAGGTGATAACATAGAGCAGCTCCTCAGGCTTGTCTGTTCCATCCACAGCCAGGAGAACGGTGGTTGTCAAGAAACTTCTGTCACCTTTAGACACCACGAGTGGTTTTGTAAGGATGACAATATCACCTGAGTAGCAGAAGAGGTTGTAGTCAAGAATCACATTTAAAAATATATAATGTCCCCAGCAAAGGTAGAAGACAAAGGTCAAACTGCAAAAATGAAAACTAACATGACATAGAAAGGTTTATATAACTATTACTAATAAAAGAATTAGGCAAAAGACACGAACAGATATTTCACAGAAGAGTAAACACACGAAGCCAATAAAGGTATAAAAAATGCTCAATCTCATTAATGATTGTGAAAATACAAACAAGATCACAGTAAGTTGCCATCTCATAACTCTTTGATTGGCAAAGACGTAGAAGTCTGACTGTACTAAGTGTGGAAGAGGAAGCAGAACAAGAGAATCTTGCATACAGTTTTGGAGAGAATGTAAATTGGTACATAATTTGGCCTTATTTTGTAAAGGGTTGGCTATTCACATACTCTTTGACCCAGTGATTCCACCCGAGCTGTATATCTGAAAACAACACTTGCACTCGTACCCCAGGAGACACGTATCGAAGTGGTCCTTGCAATCGGTGGTCCATTGTAATTGAAAACACTGGAGACAATCCAACTACCTTTTCAAAAGGTGAATGTATATACAAACTGTGGTCTATTCATACAACAGATTTCATACAGCAGCAAAACAAATGAACTACAGCTACATGCAACAACACAAATGTGATTTATCAATATTTATTACTTATGTGAGCAAGCTGAGAAAACTATAAACAAAAATAAGAAAATAATACAAAATTCAAGATGGTGGTTTTCTCTGGAGGATGAGCAGAGAATGTAGGAAGATATTTACTATTGTTAATATTCCAGTCCTTGAATTTTGTGGTGGTTACACAGGTGTTCATCATATATTTTAGAAAGAAATATAAAGCATGTTTATAGCAGGATTATTCACAATAGCCAAGAGATGGAAGCAACTCAAGTGCTCCTTCACAGAAGAATGGATAAACAAAATGTAATATACACATACAATGGAATATTATTCAGCCTTAAAAAGGGAGGGAATTCTGGCACATGCTACCACGTGGATGAACCTTGAGGGCATTATGCTAAGTGAAATAAGCCAGGCATGAAAAGATATATACTGCAGTATTCCACTTGTATGAAGTACCTAGAGTAGTCAAACTCATAGAAACAGAACACAGAATGGTGTTTGCCAGGAGCTAGGGCAATGGGGAATGGGGAGCAGTTATCTAGGGGGCATAGAGTTTTAGTTTTGCAAGATGAGAAGTTTTGGGGATTGGATGTACAAGAATATGAATACATTTAACTGAACTGTACACTTAAAAATGGTTAATATGGTACATTTTGTGTTATGCATATTTTACCACAGTTTTTAAAAATGTGTGAGTGAGTATATGAATGAGCAAGGGAGAACTGGGTCACACCTGAACCAATGATGCAGTTTTACAAACTAGAGACTATAATTCAATTTCATTCACCCAAGGTCCATTCAAAAATGTTAATATCTACAATATGGACCTTCGACTTTGTGTCAGGCACAGATCTGAGGGCGCTTGCATATTCACAGCAATCCTGTAAAGTATAACCATTGTCATATTCCCCAGATTATAAATGAGGAAGCTAAGGTGTAGAAATGCTAACTAACCTGCTAATGGTCACACAGTTAATAAACTGTGGGGCAAGAATCTGTACTCAAGCCATCTTAACTCACGAGCACAAGCTCTTAAATACTGTGTTATTTTGCTTCCTCTCTTTAATAGAAAGGGAGTTCTTATGAATCAATACTAAGAGTGAACATCCAAAAAGGAAAATATGTGAAGTAAATGTCAAGCCATTTCTGAATTAAAAAATTACAAATAGCCAATAAAATTTTGAAAAGATATTCAGTCTCATAAGGAAATAAGAAATGAAAACAAAACATGAAGGTGGTATAATTTTAACCAGTGGTTCTTAATGAAGGGCAATTTTGCCACCACCCCCAAGCCTGCTCCGGGGACATTTGGCAATGTCTGGACATATTGTTGGTTGTCATAACTGGGGGTTGCTATTAATACTTGCACCTAGAGGGTAAAGGCCTGGGATGCTGCTAAACATTCTACAATGCATAAGGAAGTCCCTTACAACAAGGAATTATCCATCCCCAAATGTCAACAGTGTCAAGATTGGGAAACTTTGTTTTAAATGACTGAATTGGTTTTTTTGCTTTACCATGTATTTATTTCAAAATGTTATGTGACTTCATAGTATCTACATAGAGTCAAAGACCATCCTAAATTTAAGCACAGATGGCACAGATGATACAGGGTGAATTATTAATACATCAAGCAAGTAAGAAGAATGAACAAGGCCAGAGAAACAAAAAAGCACCCACAAGAGGTTCCACCGGGAGCAGAAAATGGGACTGAGGGGAGGATGAGCAACTGCCTCATGCCACAGTGCAATTTTCAGCACGGTGAGGGCGGAGTATGGGTTAGGATCAACTGTAGACCATGTCCTCCTACACTTCTCCGAAAGATCGCCACATTGTTTTTGCAACTGTGCAAATCAGAAGACACAAGAGAACCAGAGGGGTTAATGTTATTTATAATAGTTCCCAAATGGAAATAATCCAAATGCTCAATATTAAGGTTATGATTAAATGTAACTATTCATTATAGTTTTATTTAGAGATAATTATGGTTACAAAGCTATGCAGCAACCTAAGAAAACTCATGCTAATTAAAAAAAAAAAAATCCAAACCAGGATACAGTGATAAAACATCACTACGTAAAAAAAACAAAGAGGAAAATTTCTGAACTTTTGAAAAGGTTAATAGGTTAATGTATCTAAGTGGAATAGTTTTTCATAAATCCTTTTAGAACATGATCACATGTCAATTGCGGTGGAGTCTGGCGAGGCACTGGCCGGCCTTATTTCTCTTTTCCTGGAGGCACAGTTCAAGTTTCCAAGCCCAGCCTCCCTTAATGTAGCACATGACCATGACCCAACCACTGACCTCTCATGTACAGAGAGGTCCACCACCTTTGAGCCTTGTCCATAAAATCCTCTAATTTTCCTCTACATCTCAAGTCCTGAGTGACTCCGCAGCCTTCAGGGAGGGGGACTGTCTAGACAACAAGAGTCCCCAGATGACTGTGGAACAGAGCTCTTCTCCAACACTGTGAAACCATGTGCTAAGCCAATGAAAAGACAGCCTACCCTAAAACAGTTGTCTGTCCTAACATATTACTTCTGTTACGTTTTGCCTGGAAATATACTTATGATGGACATAGTTTTTTGCAGAGAGAAATAAATGTATAATGTAACATCTATCTTATCTGAAAGACACTTATTAGACATCTTCAAGGAACACAGCTTACAGCCAGGAAATAAGCAAATAAAATATATTATTATACAGCCCAAAATAAGCATCTCAAGATCAATCAAGCTGACTGAAATTTTTAAAAAATGTTAGGACAACTGTAATTCTGCCATACATGAAGTCAGATTTTTTTTTAATTGAACTTAAGCATCCAATTTAACTCTGAGCTTCCTGGCAGCCAAGGCAATAAAAAGAAAAAAGAAAGAAGCATTCAGTCAATTAAGCATGAGCATCTAAGCATCTAAGACTATGCTTGGTTCTGGGACTATCTAGATCCTAGGACTATACAGATGAATGAGCTATGATCCTTACCCTCCTCACATAAGCTATCAGCAAAATTATGGGCTAGTGATAGTTGGGCATGAAGGGCTTAAACTTTCCCTTGATGAGCCTTATTTTTAAAACTCTCCTCTGTACACTGTTTATAAGTTGATGAATTTTGTTCTACAAATGATTCTGTTTGATTAATCCAAGAGAAGCTTACTATCTTACAGGGTTTTCCTTTGCCCCCAAGGAGTGTACATTAGCACCTTCAAAGTGAAAAGAGCAGCAACTTACAGCCTTTTCAATGACAAAGTTTCTTTTTATTATTTTTGAAATTTTAAAATGTATTTTTTATCGTGATACTTGAAATATTTGTTCTTTGAAACTCTATTCTTAAGTGATAGATCACTTTCTGAAGAGAGTTATTACATCAATTGGTAAGATTTTACATAAAGCAAAAATCCCTAACAATTAAAGTAGCCTGTTCAGCCACATTGTAAACTAGGCTGGATTTCCAACAGGCTTTTTGAAATACTGAAAATAACAAATGGATTGTCTACTCTTGTGAACCTCACAGATCCCAGGCAAAGCAGGTGAGGAGCCCAAGGATCTAAATATAAATGACAGAATTTCAGGGATGAAGGATGGAAGGAAGAAAAGAAAGGAGGGAAGGAAAAAGAAACACATGAGTACCTATACCAGCTCACTTCCGGTTATAAAAATTGATCCCAATAAACTTTGGTAGACATGCCTTTACCTTTTCCCATGTCCTTGATGGTGATATGACAGTCAAAAGCAGGTGACCTGTTGCTGCCATCCCAAAGGTAGAAGGTGAAGCTATCTCGATTCTGGGAATCCATTGCTCCGGTGTGTGTGTATCTCAGCAAGTTCAGATCCACTTCTTCCTGAGTGCATTTCATGCCAGGGTGGAGAGGGACCCAGTCCCTCCCTATCTGAAAGGTGCCAGAATTAGTCAGCTGCCCATGGCTTTTTTCCCCTAAGCCATGTTAGTGAACACTTTCCATATCCCCTGAAAACCTCCAATAGAAATGATATTTCAGGGAAATCCCAGACAGATTTTGCCATTTTACATTTTTTTCAAAGAAATACATTAAAATAATTCAAGACCTTGGGAAAAAACTAGCTTCAACCAAAGGGTTTTTGACAAAGTCATGGGGCAATACAACAGCATTGCTATTTCCAAGATATTTATCATAAGCAATCATAGCTGATTAAATATTCCAATTAATGAGAGCAGGTGGGTAATCAAGTTGCTGGAATGGGTTTTTTAGAAATTAAATGTGTTTGCTTTAGAGTTTCCTTTTTTTTCAGTTCACATCATTGGACAACTAATCAAACTTATTTTTTTTTTCAAAATGATTTGTTACTGGTCTTATCTGAAATAGATAAAACAAAAATAGAATGGAGACATTTATTCTCCAGTACATTTTCTGGCCTTACTAAAGCCCAAAGAAAATGATCAGGATCACTATCACTCTCTCACTTATATCATTTCTATCCTAAGTCAGCAAAACATATAAACTGTAAATATCATACATTATTTTTATCAGAATCTTCTAAAAGTAGGCCAACATTACAAAGCTTGGTTCAGAAATTGTGGCATTTTAAATTTAAAAAGGTTCTTATGCTGAGGGAGTTGGCTAACAACTGAGAGTATTAGAAAATGTAATAATAAATCTGTATCATATTAATAATCCTATTATTATTCTCTTAATGTATATAGCTTTCCCTGGGAATAGCTCATAAAATGTCATTTGACATAATTCAAGAAAAATTTCATCTTAAAATTTATCATATGATATTATTCTGCTCTTTTCCTGTCTGGTGTGAGAGACTAAAACAGAAATTTAAATCATTTTCTTTTTATTTCTCTTGATACGTTATTCCAGAGACTCCCAGTTCCAGGGAGTTCTCGTCTCTCTCCCTTGTGTTACCACCTCCCTTTATGTCATTCTACTTGATAAAGTTTCTTTCTCTTTAATATTTTTGCCCATCCGATGTTTGTAGACTTGTGTTCCACCCCAGTGCTTACTGGATGAAAGTGAATTATATCATAACAATTAAGCTTAGTGTTGGTTTTCATCATGAGATCTATTTGAAAATTCAATTTTTAAAACAGATCCTCCTTCAGGTTTCAAACTGGACAGTCAGCAATTCTATTTAACCTTTTCCCTTTGTAATCTTGTCTGAAAAAGCATTAATAAATACAGAAGAAATCTTTTGCGCTCTCTCATCTCCATCTAATTCCTCGTTTGCACCTCCAAATGTGAGTTTGACTTGATGGAATCATTGGAAGACCCAGGAAGAGGAAGAAAGACGATTCAGACTCAAGGTGAGGAAAACTAAGAAAAGTCAACAAGAAAATAACAGCCCTTGAGAGAGGCCAAGAGTCCAGTAGTCCTGGTCCCCTGGTCTCAGAAAGACTCAGGGCACCGCGAGGGAGCTGGGAGGAAACCGCGTGGAGCCATGCTGGGAACCTGGACCCATCTGGATTTGCACATATCCAAAACAGTTCAGTTCCCAAGCCACCCAAATGTGTGAGCGTTCACTGCATTTCTGCTTCATTACTCTTTGAAATAAAATAAGGACACAGCTGTACCTCAATTTAAATCAGTGATTGCTCTTCACTCTGATTCTCTATGGTGCCTACAGTCTACGGCAGACAACCAAGCTGTTCCACACAGAAAGAATCCTCACTGCTTTCTAGGACTGTGTCTACATTGATTAAAAGTTAAGCATTCCGTCAAATAATCACATTGGGGATGGTTGGTGGTTGTGGTTGCTAGTCTTAATCCACCATTCAAATAGACATTTTGACTGATTTCTCAATGGACCTTCTCAAGTGACTGATCTATAACTCGTGTTGGGCTAATCTCTGGGCATCATGCACACAGTCTAAATCAGACTGGAATTTTGCTATTCTAGGACTAACATGAAACAAGGCGGTATTATCAGACCACAAAGCAAGCTATTGGAAGAGTTAGCAGTAAAGTTCAGTTGATCTTACCTCTGGTATCCCTTAATGTTTCCATGCTTATTTGCTTTCTATTAAAATAAGTAATTTCTACAACATACACAAATCCAGGAATGTTAATTTATTACATCATACAGTTTATTGAATTCAAATGTGGCAATTGCTAAAATCTGACAGATGTTCATAGGGTGGGATGACCTCCCCACATAAAGTTTCCTCCATGCTTACTTTTTGGTTCAAGACTTTGCCCATCCACACCTTAACATGAGGGCTCTGGTGTCACAAGGGGAAGTAAGGTTACAGAATAAGGGCACGAGCCTTTCCACTTTGAAGTGCATCTCAGGTAGACTACAGAACAATGTGTATGTCATTTGCTGAGTAATCTTTCTCCCTGGTGAAAAGGTAAGGATTGTCCCTGCTCAGGGAGGAAAATGAGAATTGGGAGAAAAACAAGAAAGCTCCTCACTGCAGTGGAGCATTGAGAAAGCAGGAGGTGATAATACTCACATAATGTCTTTTTTTTTTTTTTTTTTTTTTTTTTTTTTTTAAAGATTATCACAGTGTTGCCCAGGCAAGTTTTCAAATGTGGAATACTAGCTAAAAACAAACAAAAAA
>CAUYSK010046945.1:0-27485 GCA_963575035.1 Avahi laniger
GCACTAGTTTGCAATCCCACCAACAGTGCATGAGTGTTCCTGTCTCTCCACATCCACGCCAACATTTATTGTTTTGGGACTTTTTGATAAAGGCCAGTCTCACTGGAGATAAGTGATATCTCATTGTGGTTTTAATTTGCATTTCCCTGAGATTAGACATGTTGAGCATTTTTTCATATGTTCTCTGACCATTATTCTGTCTTAAAACCCCACAATTTTTGCATATATGGTCCATCAGTTTTTGACAAGTCTATCAGGACCATTCAATGGAGAAAGGACAGTCTTTTCAATAAATGATTCTGGGAAAACTGGATATCAACATACAAAAGAATAAAGTTGGATTCTGACCTTATACAACACATAAAGGTTAACTCAAAATGCACCAATGACCTAAATATAAGTGCTAAAACCAAAGACTCTGAAAAGAAAATAAAGAAAGCAAAACCTTTACAACATTAGATTGAACAATGACTTTTTGGACATGACACCAAAAGAATAGGCAACACAAGAGAAAAATAGATAAATTGGACTTCATCAAATTATAATCTTTTTTGTATAAAAGGACATTATCGAGAAATGGAAAGTCAACACTTAAAATGGGAGAAAATATTTGTAGATCACATGTCTGAAAAAAGATTGATATACAAATATGGGGGGGCATGGTGCACACCTGTAGTCCCAGCTACTTGGGTCCCAGAGGCAGGAGGATTGTTTGAGCCCAGAAGTTTGAGACCAGAGTGGGCAACATAATGAGACACCAGTTTTTTTAAAAAAAATTAATATCCACAATATATAAAGAACTTCAATAAGTAAACAGCTATAACAACAACCCAATTCAAAAATGATCAAAGGACTTGAATAGAAATTTCTCCAAAGATATAAAAATGGCCAATAAGCACATGAAAATATGCTCCTCATCACTAATGATTAGGAAAATACAAATCAAAACCACAATAAGATACCACTTCAGACCTATTAGGATGGCTACTAGGAAAAAAAAAAGAATAGCAATTGTCAGGGAAGATGTAGAAAATTAACATGCTTGTACATTGTTGGTGGGAATGCAAAATGGTGCAGCCTCTAGAGAAAACAGTTTGGCAGGTCCTCAAAAAGTTAAACATAGTATTACCCTACCATCCAGCAATTCCACTTCTAGGTACATATCCAAAAGAAATTGATAGCAGGAGCTCAAACATTGTTTGCCAATGTTTCACAGCAGTCTGATTTATAATAGTCCAAAGGTAGAATCAACCCAAATGTCCATCAGCATCTAGAATGTGGTATATATACTGAAATATTATTCGGCTTTAAAAATGAGTGAAATTCTGAAACATGTTATAACATGAGTGAACCTTGAGGACATTACACAAAGTGACATAAGCCAAAAGAACAAATATCGTATGATTCCTGGAATAATGAAATTCATAGAGACAGAAAAAGTAGTTACTGAGAGCTGGGATAATAGGCGGATGGTTAAATAAACTGTGGTACATCCATACCATGAAATATTACTCAGCAGCTGGACCTATTATACAACAAATTGGATAGATCTCAAGGGCATTAGGCTATGAAAAAGCCAATCTTCAGAATTTCTCTGAACCTATTCTTGTTCAGGGGTGCTACCTGATTTGCAAAAGCAAACAAAAAAAAAAAAGCCAGGGAGTTCGAGATCAGCCTGAACAAGAGTGAGACCCCATCTCTACTAAAATTAGAAAGAAATTAATCGGACAGCTAAAAACATATAGAAAAAATTAGCCAGGCATGGTGGCGCATGCCTGTAGTTCCAGCTACTCGGGAAGCTGAGGCAGAAGGATCGCTTGAGCCTATGCCAGGCCAGCCTACTCTACCCTAAGAAGCACGTTCAAAGTTCACAGTCCAGAGGCAGAAGGTCACTAAAAGACTGAGACTTACTACTAGGACTTTGTGCAGAATACTGTTCCTGCCCCCACACCTTGCCACCACACTATTAAAGGCCTATTTACAGCAGTTTCTTTTACCCAGTATATCATGTCTAGCTATCAAGAAAAAAATAATAAGACACACTAAAAGGTAAAATGCATAGTGTGAAGGGAGAGAACAAGCAACAGAACCAGACTCAAATGTGGCAGGGATGTTGGAATTCTTAGATCAGGAATTTAAAACAACTATGATTAAGATGCTAAGGGCTGTAATGGAGAAAGTAAACAGCACGCAAGAATACATGGGCAATGTAAGCAAAGAGATGGAAATTCTAAGAAAGAACCAAAAAGAAATGCTAGCGATCAAAAACACTGTAACATCAAGAGAATGAAAAGACAAACCACAGACTAGGAGAAAATATTTTTATTGGTAAAAGACATATCAAATAAAGTACCTTTGTTCAAAATATACCAAAAAAATCTTAAAATTCAACAGTAAAAACACAAAAAACTCGGTTAAAAAATGGTCAAAGACCTTAACAGACACCTCACCAAAGAAGGTATAAAGATGGCAAATAAACATATGAAAAGATGATTGATATCATATATCATCTGGGAAATGCAAATTAAAACAACAATGAGATACCCCTACACACGTATCAGAATGACCAAAATCAGAACACTGACACCGCCAAATTCTGGTGAGGATGTGGACCAACAGGAACTCTCATTCATTGCTGGTGGAATGACAAATGATGCAGCTACTTTGGAAGATTATTCGATAGTTTCTAACAAAATTAAACATATTCTTCTGACATAATACAATTATACTCCTTGATATTTACCAAAAAGAGTTGGAAAATTATGTCCACACAGAAACCTGCATACAGATGTTTATAACACCTTTATTCATAATTGCCAAAACTTGGAAACAACCAAGATATCTTTCCTTAAGTGAATGGACAAAGCGATAAATCCAGGCAATGAAATATTCTTCAGTGTTAAAAAGAAATGAACTATCACATCATAAAAAGACATGGAGGAAACTTAAATGCATATTACTAAGTGAAAGAAGCCAATCTGAAAAGGCTACATTCTGTATGACTCTAATTACATGACATTCTGGAAATACCAAACTATGGAGACAATAACAAGACCAGTGATTGTCAGGGCTTTCCCGGATCAGGGGATGAACAGCAGGATCAGAATTTTTAGGGCAGTGAAGCTATTCTGTATGATACTATAATGGTGGATACATGTCGTTATACATGTGTGCAAACTGATAGAATATACAGCCATAAGAGTGAATCCTAATGCATGCTATGGTCTCTGGGTGATGATGGATGTCGATGTAGGTCATCAATTGTAACAATGTACCATTCTGGTGGGGGATGTTGATAATGGAGGGGTGGGGTTATGTATGTGTGGGAGCTGGAAGTATATGGGAAATCTCTGTACCGTCCCCTCAATTTTGTTGTGGACCTAAAATTCCTCTTTAAAAAAAGTCCATAAAAAATAAATGCATAGTTAAGAAAAGAAGAAACGTTTATATTTGTGGAATTTTACGAAGGGAAACGAAGCTTTGAATTTCAAGCTCGGCGGCGAATAGATTTAGAGTCGAGCCTACAAAGTTCTTGGACAGTCGTGAAGAACGGATATCAAGGAACCAGAGACCCATAAAGAATACAGGAGAAAGATATTTCATAGAATTTTAACGTTAACCCAGCAGGACTTTCCAAAGATAATGATGCTGAGAGGGTAAGAAGGAATTCTGAGGGATGCAGGGAACGAATTCCAGTGTCTCCGTCATCACGTCAAGAAGTAAACGTCAAGTCTGGTTAGTGCCAAGATGCTTGAGATTTTTATTATTGTGGTCGTGATTTTAGTATAAGGCTCATAGGACTTAAACACTCAATAATTTATGGCTGTTAGATACTTTCTAAGCTTGGCGTGGTTCTTGTTTGGGATCTATTTTAAAATGCTATTGTATCAGTGCTGTTTGCTTGGTTGGAAAAAAATAAAAATAAAAAGGCGATCGTGGACACTAACTCAGTAGCATGCTTGAACAAAGACAAGAAAAATTTTGAAGAATGAAGAATAATAAACAGGAATATCTTCATTAGACCTACCAGGGAAAATCCTGAGGGAGGGGTTTCCGTAGTGTAGTGGTCATCACGTTCGCCTCACACGCGAAAGGTCTCCGGTTCGAAACCGGGCGGAAACACACTCTATCACTTGTTTTATTTTCCCCCTTCTCTTCCTAAGAATTACATTGCGTGATTTAGATCGACCTTTTTCTCCTTGCAATCAGTGCTGCCGTATTGCTGAACGCAACTGGGTCTCTTCCTACACGGAATTTAGAGACAATGGAACCACGCGAGAGCCCTAAGACAGGTAGAGGCAGGAACGGAGAAGCTGCCTATTCATGCTTAAGGATCCCAGTGCGGGTGACATGTAATGGGATCTGGAAGAAGTTGTTTGAGAAAAGGATAACTTGAGTTGGATAAAAAATATAATTCCCAGTTAGAGAGAAGACACTAAGAAATCCTATAACTGTAAGAACTAATTTTCCTGTTTAGTATCAAGTTCTCAAGCCTTCCAGCGGTGCTTGATATTGACCACTTTAGATTTCATTTCACTTCCTTTCAAGGTTTCTTTAAAATCCAGTCTTTTGACAAATAATTGCACTCCCAAACAGAACCGGCTTCAGGGGCATCCGACCTATGCATCTGCACAAGGCCAGGTACTTGATTTAATAATGCTCTGCTATTGCTGGTTTGAAATTCTTAATTTTTTAACAAGGAGTATTTTCATTTTGCATTGCATTCACAAATTATGATCGGTTTTTCTCCCAAAGGCTCACGAAAGAAGCAAACATCCAATTTAATAATTCCTTACAGGAAGCAGCAAAAAACTAAGAGCACCACGGCAACAAGGAATGTTGTCCACAATAGTAGGGATGAGGGAAGGCGTTTGTAGAATATAATACTTTGAAGACATGTCTTGTAGAATATGAGAGAGAGAGAGAGAGAGAGAGAGAGAGAGAGGAGGGCTAAAATGGAAACTTTATTTCAGGGTTTGATTAATTTTTTCCACTCTTTTATTTTAATCTAAGAAATGATTCAAGACTTTAGGCCTCAGTTGCCTCCAGTCTCTTGTTAGGTTTTTTGTTTTTGTTTTTGTATTAGTATGTTTTATCACTAATCATTCTTATTCTCTTAAAATGTCATCGCTACTTCACTTTTCAAAATATTCAGTGGTATCCTAGAGTTCAGAATCGTGCAAGAAGAAGGAACAGTTATCACAGAGCTCGTTTTATACAATATGCATGTCTTGTCTCTTTTTTCTTGCCTTCTTTTTGATTTGTATTAAAAGTAAAAATGTTATGTGAACCTGTTTCTTAGGAAATACGGAAAGTAGCTACAAAAGTTTAAGCGTGGGAAATTATAGTTCGACTCTAATCGGTCTGCAGCACAGATTTGATAATGTTTCCAAACTCCCATCACCATGCTGCTGTACGAAGTACCTTTATTAGGTATAAGCCCAAATTGTCCTCTAATCACTGATGAGAGTTTGCCTGTATTTAGGAAAAGGCCTCGCTGGGATTTGAACCCAGGATCTCCTGTTTACTAGACAGGCGCCTTAACCAGCTAAGCCACGAAGCCCCCTACTCTTCTTTGGGGATAATATCTTATTTTATAAAATTTCACACTTCAGCTTTTAGCAATCCCTCTAGGATAGAACAGGGATAAATCTGGGCCTTGGTTAACAGAGAAAAACGTTCTCGCTGTAGAATAAGAACAGGTCCTAAATTGAGAAGACCATTTCCTTTAGGAAACTGCTCTAAACGTCAAGGATATCACTAGCATATAAACTCTGGCAGCCAGGTAAAGACCTTGCTTGGTCATTTCATTTGTTCATCCAGTGGGTGAGTTATACCAGTAAAAATGCCCTGGATTCTAATTACATTTTTCTCTGACTTTTAGCTCCCAACGATTCTGCCTCTCCAACATGGAAAATATGCTCATTCTCACCAAGTCTGACTCCTTTGAAACATCAACCCGACGTCCAGGATGGCATTATCTAAATCAGGTAAAGGTGTGGATGAGATTCCTTGGGTGCAATTCCTTCTGTAGAAGTTCTCGAATAAGATTCTTCTTATTTTGAACATCTATGTACTTAAGATATGTTACCTGTCTCGCAACATACAGGCAGAGGAGGCATAGGATAACTTCTATACACACTCGCATTCAAAAAGAACAAAAACAGGAGGCACACTGGTCTGCAGCTTTAGAATACAGGAGGCACGCAATGCTAGTGTGTTGATTAGCACTCAGTAATGCTGTCTGGGAATGATTGTTTCTCCAGGTTCTTGCCTCCATCCTTTGGGCTCTTGTTCTGCATTCTGAGTCACCCGTTCTTTTACTAAGAAATTTTTTTTACTTGCAGCTCAACAGTCTTCTTAGTCTGCTTCCTTCCCGTAGTAGTCTCGGTGATGGGGAGAGAGGAGGTGTTCAAAGTCCTTTTTTCATTTTGGGCTATCCTTTATCGCTTTTAGTGTAAGCAGTCAATGTCAAATACTATACTTTTCTTCAAAAACTGGTGATTTTATGAAAGCTGTGGGAGTTTATTCCTTTAAACTGAGGTTCACAAACTATGGCCCACGGGCTAAATGTGACCATGTACCTATTTTTATAAAGTATTATTGGAACACAGCCACATTTATTAATTTAGTATTATCCATGGCTGCTTTCCTGCAACAGCTGATTTGTGTAATTGCCACATAGACCGAACCGCCCAAAAAGCATATTTCCTACCCAGCCTTTAAAGCTTGCCAATCCCTTTTAAAACAAAAGCCACATTCACAAACCTCATGAAAATAAGGTTTGTACAACTTGTTGTTTAATCAATAGGATCTGTAAGACATGTCTTTAAGATCCTTAGGGGCTTGTTTTTCTGTTTAGTTACCACCTTAAGTCATTCTGGGTTCTTAACAAAGGATTTACGATTACACTCTTGGCTTCATCTTTAGCCCACATTTTCTGATAGTGCTCTAGATTTGATTTTTGCCTGAAAGTCATTTCTTCATTGTAGCATCATTTTCTATCTGGAGCAGCTGGGAATAACAAATAGCATTCTTTTCTAACCCAGCAAATTATGACTCATTTATATTTAGAAGTTCTCCATTTAACTTTTCTCTCTCATCTCACATTTTACTGTAAACAGCAAGAAAATGCTAGGGAACACCTTTACAATTCTGTCTGGAAATCTCTTTAGCCAAATTACTCAGTTCATAGGTCTGTTTCTACATTCCATGATACTGCAGGAAATAGCATTTCTAAACTTTCTACAATTTTCATTATAAGGATCCCTTTTCTCCCGGGTTCAAATAATATTAATATTTCCTCCTTTCCATCTTGACTTCCTCCTAAACTTTGTTAAGGTAGGTCCAAAGCAGCCTTACTTGGGACAATTTAGCTCCAATGCTAGGATTATACTTTTGTGATACTCCACCTATGCCCTATAAATTATCTTTGATATAATAGTACAGTGAGAATAGAGACTATTCCCAGCCCTTTATGAATGTCATGAATTGATCCTCCTACAGGTTTCTAGTGGTTCTTTCCCTGGCCTCGTGGAGTTAAAACCCCCACTCATACAGGGAACAATATTCCACCAAAGATTCAAGAAGATCCCTCTGTAGACCTATGGAGTGCTCTCTTTGCAGCTTTCTCCTTTCTGGTATTCTCTCCCACAAATTCTGTTTTGGCCTCCCTGAAATCTTTGTGTCCTTAATTTAATTACACTACCTAGCTCTTTCTGAATTCTCCCTCACTGTGCTGAGGCCTAAAAGGCAATAAACTAAAATATTTGTAAGATTCATCTACACTGACAGCAGGCAAATGTCTGAATATAGTTATTTCACACATTTATGTCCAATATCCTTCTCCTCTTGTTTACAGTTTTCATAGAAGTGAATCCTTTGCAGGTAGGAGAAATCCACCTATTTTTTTCAATGTTATTTTTCGGTAGTGTGTTAATTTTAAGTTCTATCCATGTTGCTGCGTGTACATCTACTCTGTTACTTTTGAATATTAGGCAAGTAGGCTTTGCCAGACCCCTAGGGAGAAAAAGGATTGGAATGCAAGTGTCTCCCTCTCGGCTCCGGACCTAACATTGAAATTGCTTAATATTTTATAGTATGCATTTACAAAAGTTTGCATATCCATTTTCCAATAACAGAAATCAAATTTTCTTCCAATGTCAAAAGATCACAAATAATGCTTTGATTAACTGCCTCACATGTGTACTCCGTACTTGTGTAAGATTTGTGACAGTGGATAGTGTAGAAGTTTTATACCTAGCAGCAGAATAGTTCCATTGTAGAATGCGCATATCCTTAATTTGAATAAGAACTACTCCAGAATGGCTTCATCAATTTACATTTCCACCAGCAGAACATGAAAGTTTTATGTCACTAGGCCTGTGATAATTGATTTTATTCAGCTTTTTAATTTAGCCAATGTAATGGCAGTAAAATGATATCTCTTTTTACTTTTTATTTCTGTGATTACTAATGATTTTGTACAATCTTCGTTAGTCCATATATATTTCTCTCCTCTAATTGTTCCATCCTTTGCTCATTTCCTTTTGATCTTGCTGTCCTGATTGTACAGATTTTCATGGCTTCTTGATATATATATTAAGCTCTTGCCATTTTTGGACAATTGAAACATATTCTCCCACTAGTACATCTATCTAAGTATTTATATTTTTACTGTGTCCTTTTAAAAGTATTTTATTTCACTTTATTTTATTTTTTTAAGAGATGGGTTTCATTATGTTGATCAGGCTGGCCTTCAACTCCTGGGCTCAAGTGATCCTCCAGCCTTAGTCTCCCAAGTAGCTGGAACACAGTGGCTATATTCCTGATTTCAATGTAAGCAAATATTTTTCTCTTTTTTTCTTATTGTTTTTGCTTTTGAAGTTTTTAAAAAGTTCTCTACTCCCTGGAATATAAGCATATTTTTCTTCAGGTACTTTTGATTAATTAATTTATTTTTTCAAGACAGGGTTTTGTTCTATTGCCCAGGCTAGAGTGCAGTGGTGTCATCAGAGCTCACTGCAACCTCAAACTCATAGGCTCAAGATATTCTCCTGCCTCAGCCCCAAGTAGCTGGGATTACGGGTGCTTGCCAATGGCTAATTTTTCTATTTTTTGCAGAAACAAGGTCTTGCTGTGTTGCTCAAGCTGGTCTTCAAACTCCTGGCCTCAAGCAATCCTCCTGACTCTGCCTTCCAAAGTACTAGTATTACAGGCGTGAGGCACCCCACCCAGCATTTGATATACTTCTAATAGTTTTATTTTTTTATTTTCACATGTAGATATTTAAACTCTCTAAATAAGTGTATTTTTAAAAAGCTTCACAGCTGATTGATTCTACTGTGTAGCTTGTGTTAGAGCAACAATAATAGAATATTCTGAAAACTTTTGTGTCTATCTATATATGGTGCATTCTTTCTCTCATATGCTTTTTGTGAAATTTTCCAATCCCCTCCATCTCTATCCCCAAACCAGTTCCTGACCCAGAACTGAGAGAACTGAATTTCCTTCAGTGCTTGGTAGAAGCAGGAATCTCTCAGGCCATATCTCCTCTTCCAGAAATGGAACCTTGATCCGATCAGAGACAGAACCCAGAGCCAGACAGCCAAAGAACTCCAGGGAGCCATTCCTTGTATATGGCTTTATCAGGCAGAGAAAGATCTGGATGTGGTGGACCCAGTGAGTCCTGAGTGTCCCAAATAAGGTCCGGGCTCTTCATCAAATGATGAGATTCTGGGGAGACTGTCCTCTGACTCTTTTTGCTTGTCTGCTACAGATGACACAACCCTTTCATATTGTGGTGCTTTCCCTGGTCACCTGAATAACAAAGGGGCATGTCACATAGTAAGAGTTCAGTATTATTACATAAATTAATTATATTCCCACCCTGCTTTCAGATTTCAGCTCTGTTTCCCCCAGACTCCAAACTTCCATTCTGGGAGCTTCTTTCATGGGTTCTTAAATTCCCTATGACAGCTTTAGCATACTTAATTGGGAAGGTCATTTAGCAGACAATTGAAATTAGAATTACCTGGGGGTGCTTGGTAAAATTAGATTCTTGGGATCCACCCTAAATTTCTTCAATCAGGATCATAGCGAGAGAGGTTTTGGAATCTGCATTTGTAATAAATCTCCCCGGGAGATATTTTGGTCTCAATGATTGGATTCTCCATAGTAACAATGCAAGCTTTTCTGGGAGCACTTTTGAGTTCTGGGGCAGTATCTTTCTGTGTAGCCCACATCGAGCTCAATATTCCTTTTATGAATACTTTGGACTGTCTGTTAAGGCATTTTGTCATTAAAATCAAAGTCAAAGCTCTGCCTTGGGCGAGGCAAAGGCGTTATATGTAACCAAAATGTTTGTACCCCCATAATATTTTGAAATTTTAAAAAAATAAAGAAAATAAATAAATTGGAAAAAAAATCAAAGTCACGAATTTGAACTGCCTTTGTGTTCACTAAGGATCTTCAAATTTACACCAGGACGAGCTCATTTTAATATAATGTCCCTTGGACCCCAGTCCTGATGGCTCCAATGAGGCACTGCGTCTGGAGTAGAGGTTTGAATTCAGCAGGTAAAACGGTGATCTCTGAATTAAAAATTGAGACAACGCCTTTGGGAAAATAGAGGTAGTAGGTGGTGTAAGTGCGGTGGTTTCTATTACATACTCCCTCGGGGCTACCCACCCTCCGTGGTTTTTCTTTTCGAATGAAATAAAAACAAAGATTCCTCTGACATAACGAGTGATCAAATGAGGAGGCTCGGAAGAAGTGCTTTCTGAAAGCATGCTGTGTTTTCTCTATCATAATCCTTTTCATATTTTGGTACAATTCCATAAAAACACGAATAATTCAGACTCAGCACAGATGCGTTGTTTCTAATAAAAAACGATTACTTACATAAAATCTGATATCACCGAGATGGCCGAGTGGTTAAGGCATTGGACTTAAGATCCAATGGGCTTAGTGCCCGCGTGGGTTCGAACCCCACTCTCGGTATGTTGGACTTCAAGCTTTCATCTCTTGGATCCTTCCCAACGTCAGCATTATATGCTAATAACTCTGTCCCTTTTTGGTAAACACTCGGTTTTTTGTCTTCGATTCCAAAGAAATTACCAGTAGGCAATAGAGTGTGAATGATTTTTTACCACAGTCCTATCAGATTGCCAACATAAGGAAAAACCACTCACATCCATGACCTGCCTAATGAGATATTAATATTCCAGGTCTTTCAATTCCAAGAGGAATTGAACTTGATATTTGCCCTTAAGACCACAGGAAAAAAATTCTAGCTCTCTGTAGCCCCTCAGGAAGTGAGAACCACTTTCACGGAATCTATTTCCAAACTGTCATACTCAGAAAAGCTCAGTTCTTCGCTAGGGCTATTTCTCAAACACTCTGGAGAACCTAGTTGAGTCCTCCCCAGCAGAGTGAGTTTGTTTTGTTTTTCCCAGTCTGAAATGCAAAATTTCCGGGGTTATAATGTCCTGGAGCACCTTCGTACATGTTTAAAAGCATCTGTATTTGTTTCTGTGACCTGCTTATTAATATTCTTTGTTAATTTTTCTACTTAGTTGTTAGGTCTTTCTCTTATGATTTGTAGGAGCTCTTTAAATATGAGTCAATTAAACTTCGTTTTGCTATGAGTCCCAAATAGTCTAGTAACCAGACTCTGCTTTGTTATTCACTTTTGAACTTTGTGGTGACTTTGGAAATGTAGAAAATGAATATCTGTGGCAGAATTAGCAGGCTTTTCTTCAGGTTTTATGTCTAACTTATATATGCCTGTGCGAGAGTGCGCTCTGTGGCTAGCGAGTGCACGGGAGCTGAAAGCAGAGACGCGGGGGGATGGGGACTGGGGGGTTTGGAGGGTGGCAGCAGGCAGACGAGACATGTTCTTTATTGTGGGGGGGGCAGATGGGAGAGCATGGCCCAGCGTTCATATATGGCTGAGAACAATAGTGGCAACATGTCATGGGAAAGCGTGATCACATGGGTTCACATGGGAGATAACACCTTGGTTACATAACCTTGCTAACTCATGCCTCCCCCAAGACCGGCTGAAGACATAACGGCAATCATTTTAGTTTGGCCTAAGAAACCTATTGCCTATACGAATGAATTTCCCTTACAATGACTTTCCCCATTACTAGATCATTTAACAAAAGAACTCTATGATTTCCTCTAGGATGTTCATTCTTTATATTTAATTCTTTCATCTATCTGATTCTTTCCCTGTTGTAGTATGTGAGGTAGAGATCCGACTCTGTTTCCAGCAGACTGCCAGTAATCCCAACACCGTTACTGAATACTCGTATTTCCCCCATTGAGTGCAATGCCAGCACACCAAATTCTGTTCCCTTTTAAATTCAGAGGACCAGAAGCCTTGCGTCTTTTAAGAGGATTTGGTAAGGTGTGGCCTTTGGAAATCAGCAGTCATGTTGTAATTCTGGCTTTCCCAGTGACTCTCTGAGCTTTGATGATTTCATTTGTTAAATAGAGATAATAATCTCTACTTCATGGACCGCAGTTGTAAGAATTAAAAGAAATGTATGTAAGGTATCTAAGAAAGTGCCTGGCAAATTTAAAAGTGTTCTTTGTCACTATATATAATAAGCTATTAATAGTACCCTTTTCCCTTAGAAAAAACTCACACCTTTCCTCTAGAGCCATCCTTCAGGGAAACCCAGAAATCAGACACTGTTCTGATAGTGAAATTGCTTCTATGTTGAATAAATATTGTCCTGATGGTTATGCTCATATATTTTGAGATCAAACACCAAGATTCCATGCTTCAAAGTTCTCTGCTCTTAGTGGCAGCACAGTGGGTCATTTTCCTGTACTGCCTTGAAGCTTCAAGTTTGTTGCTGGCCTTTGGGGAAAGAAGGAAGGAAACACCTCCCCAGAATGTTTATCTGCATCTTCACAGCCAGAATAAGTGTGTTTGAGAAAGACCCAAAGACTCAGTTTCCATGGAGAGAAAAGATTCATCCCACAGCAGTCTCTTAGTGGTCAGTTAGCTCAGTTGTTTAGGGTGTAGTGCTAATGACATCAACGTTGGGGATTGATCCCTATAGACGTTAATTTATGTAATTTTTCCTCATGGGAGAGTCAAGTGCAGATCTAAAATCACCACCCCATGCCCACTTCTGCCACAAGAAAGCTTTGAATTTGTTGTATCTGGCATTTGGTTTTACTAAATTCCTCCAATTGTTGGTCATGCTGAAAATTTCTACTCAGCTCCAACCTCTGTTGTTTCTTGAGGTAGGCAGAATTCTAAAATGGTCCCCGAGATGTCCTCTCCCTGCTATTACAAGCCTGCATAATCCCCTAGACCTGTGGCCCCCAAACCCCCACGGCAGACAGGTACCAGTCCGTGGCCTATTAGAAACCAGGCTGCACAGCAACAGGTGAGTGGCAGGTGAGCCAGTGAAGCTTCATCTGTATTTAATGCAGCTCCCCATAGCTCACATCACCGTCTAAGCTCCACCTCCTGTCAGATCAGCTGCAGCATTAGATTCTCATAGGAGCATGAGCCTTACTGTAAACTGTGCATATGAGGGATCTAGGCTGTGTACTCTTCATTGGAATCTAATGTCTGATGATCTGAGGTGAAGCTGAGGTGGTGATGCTAGTGCTGGGGATCGGCTGCAAATGTAATAAATGTGATGCACTTAAATCATCCCAAAACCATCTCCCCATTCCCACCCCCTCACCATGGAAAAATTGCCTTCCATGAAACCGGTGCCAAGAAGGTTGGGAACCCCTGCCCTAGACTGTGAATATAATTAGGGTATGTTAGATATCACAGTTTACTTTAAGAAAGGGAAATAATCAGGGAAGTGAGTCTGGCCTAATCAGGTGAGCCATTAAAAGAGAGTAGACTTTTCCTGGAGTCAGGGAATGGAAGTGTGAGAGGAATTGAGGGGTTCGAAGTAGGGGAAATTCTCTGTTGATAATTTTGAAGGTAGAAGGGGCCACTGGCATGTAGGTGGCCTCTAGTTGCTGAGGGCACCCAGCTGACTGCAAGGAAACAGGGATTCTCTTATAACCACAAGAGCTTGGAAAAGGATCCCAAGATTCAGATAGGAATGCAGCCCAACCAATGATTTTAGCCTTGCTAGATCCTAAGCAGAGACTCCAGCCACCCAGTGCCTAGACTTCGTACCTACAGAACCATGAGTAGATACATCGGCATCGTTTTAAGCTGCTAAGTTGTGATATCATATTATACAGTAACAGAAAACATAAATTTCTATTTATTTTTAAGCAAAGAATATAGAATACTAAGATGGAAATGCTATAGCAGAAAACTGAGCTGTGTAAAGTGGTGCGTCAAGTGTCTCTAGGAGCCATTCTCCATCTAAGCACCTTGCTCTCCCTGTCTCTTTCTTGGGGTCCTGCTATTAACTCTCACACATTTCCTCTCAATGAATGCTTGGAAACTAATAACTATAGTTTAGATTAATATAAGCATATGTCCACTAACTGCATAATTTTTGTATATAGACATATATTTGTAGATATTAATTTCACATCTAACACATGATATAATAATGGCTACCAATTAATTCCTTAAACTAACTTTTTTTGTAGCATGCATCTAGATACTAGAAATGCAGTACTGGGAGGAAAAAAATGAGTCCCTACCCTCCCAGGCTTCTGGTGCAGAGGAAGAGACTGCAAAGGTAGATTTTCTTTTTAAAGAGAAATAGAACTTATATATACATATAACTACATAAGGAAGATTATCAGGGGTGAGCCTGATTAAATTATATTGGTTCTGTTCCATGATATATATATATGAGTGTCAACGGAAAACAAAGACCAAAGTCTGTAAAGTAATTTTAAAGAGATTTACTCTGAGCCAAGTTTGAGGAGCATGACCCGGAGCCACACCCAAGAGGCCTTGAGCAAGTGGACTTGCTGAGGTTGGCTTACAGTTTGGTTTTATACATTTCAGGGAGGCAGGGGTTACAGGTGAAGTCATAAATCAATACGTGGGAGGCATACACTGGTTTGGCCCAAAAGGGTGGGCCATCTTGAAGCGGGGGCTTACAGGTTTTGGGGGATTAAAAGATTCTTTGGCCTGTAATTGGTTAAAGACATGAAGCTTTGTCTAGAGGCTCAGAATGTTTCAACGTAAGGAGCTCTTTATCAGAGATAAGCCACTGGACATAGATTTGTTGTGTAAATTGAGGACCTGCAGGTTTGTCTTGCATACCCTTAGGCCTGTTAATGGGTCACAAAGGATGTCAACAAGAAGGGAGGGGGGCATGACAAGGCATGTCTGACCTTCTTCCTCCCGGCGGGCAATTCAGTTCTAGTGTATTCCTTTGGCCAGGAGGGGGTCCATTTAGTCAGCCGGTGGGGGGCATGAGCCTTAAAACTCCACTTTAGTTCACATGAGACTGGAAAAATCCCAAAATCTGCAGTCAGCAATCTGGAGACGCAGAAAAACCAATGGTATAGTTTCAGTTCAAAGGCCAGCAGGCTCAAGATCTAGGAAGAGCCAATGTTTCAGTCTGAATCCAAAGACAGGAAAAACAACAACAACAAAAAGCAATGTCGCAGCCAAAAGACAATCAGGCAGGAGGAATTCCCTCTTCTTTCTGGGAGGTCAGTCTTTTGTTCTATTCAGGCTTTCCACAGATTGAATGAGGCCCACACATGCTAGGGAGAGCAATCTCCTTTACTCAATTGATTTAATTGTTAAATTCATCCAAAAATACCTTCACAGAAACACCCAGAATAATATTTGACTGAATAACTGGGCACACTGTAGCCCAGTCAAGTTGGCACATAAAATTACTCAATACAACAGTTTAGTGTAAGAGAAAACAGACAGAGTTCAAGACCAGGCTAAACAAGAGTGAGACCCCATCTCTACTAAAAATAGAAATAATTAGCCAGGCATAGTGGTGCATGCCTGTAATCCCAGCTACTTGAGAGGCTGAGGCAGGAGTTTGAGGTTGCTGTGAGCTAGGCTGATATCATGGCACTCTAGCCAGGTGATGGAGTGAGACTCTGTCTCAAAAAAAAAAAAAAAAAAAAGAGAAAACAGAATTTAGAAATAAGAAAGAACAATTTTCACCAACCTTAGCATAGTAATAATGAAAAAAACAGATGCAATATTTTTGTTGTTTAATTTATTTTTTTTGCATGAGTAATATACTCACATGGTTCAAAAATGAGAAATTATGAAAAGACATAGTAAAAAGTCTCTGGCCCCTCCTTTCTCCTATTCCCTCAATTCCCACCACCACCTCTATCTTAGTTTCTTATGCATCCTTTCTGATTTTCTTTATGATATTTGCAAATATGAACAGTCTTATTTTACCTAATTTTTCACACAAAAGGTAAAACAATTACCCATTATTCTGAAGCTCCATTTTTTGCTTAAATATATTTTGGAGAGCTCTATTTTATCAGTACTTGGGTTACAAATAGCACTTTCAAATTTGCATAGTACACAAAATAAGAAATTCTTTTCAAATCAGTTTATTCAACCAGACAGGAGTAGAATCTGTAAACTTCTTTTTCATTGCACCTCTAAAGAAGGGAATGAGAACAAATGTAGGTTTATTGGAATGAGGAGGAAGAGGAGAAAATGACATTCTTAATTTTTTTTTTGTTCTAATGAGGGAAAAAATACTTTTTTCTATTTTTTACTATTTTTAGCTATTGATATTCAGAATATAATAATTAGCTATTTATTATCTTTTAGTAAAGATGTTCAAAAAATAGCATTAGGTTAAAAAAAAAATCAAGGTACAAAAACAGTTTTCATAGAATGACAACCCTTTTTAAAAATGTACACACACAGCACATGTATATAAATATCCATAAGTGTATACATGTGTATATACAGTAAAATGTATTTAACCGTGTTTATCTTCGAGATTTGGGGGGAAATGTATGCATATATACTCAGCCATATATTTAATGTTTTTTGACAATAATCCTCTATAATGCTTATAGAATATAAAAGGGAAAAAAAGTAAATTTAGAAATAGTGAAAAAGAAAAAAAAAATCAGTCCTTCGGATCTTTATGCCAAAGATATATCCAGCACAACTGAGAGAAAAATGAAGTCAGTTATGAAATATTAATACTTAAAGTAAAACTTTAGACAGAATCTCTTGCATTAGTAGTTCAACACTGCTGCTCAGAGTTCCTCACCTGGGATAGCAGTCATATAATATACAGTCCATATTCAGTATTAGTGATAAAAAAAAAAGTAAAAGCAGTTGAAAATTAGAATAATTAACATTCCAGTTTATTTATTAGAATTCTATGAATTTGGTTATATAGATAGGAGAATTCCTGGGAAGGTAATCATTTCCTGGTAAAAAGATGAACTTCCCCTTAGAAGGCAGTGGGCTGTAGTAGTTTAAAACAAGGACTCTGGAGCTGAAATGCCAGTTTGGATCTATTCAAATCAGTCTACCTCCTACCTAAGACCTTTAAAAGGGAAAAGTACATGGACCTTGGAGCCCAATCTTGTCTTCCAATTCTGGCTTTGCCACTTACTCTCTCTAATCTATAATGTCTTCATTGTACAAATCCCTACTCTATAGAGGAATTGTGAGGAGATATACCACCACCCTCCCAACATACACTGGATGTTGCAGTGCCTGGTAAATAGGAAATGCTTAATAAGTATTAGTTCCTTTATCCCTAAAGAGAAAACCACTCTCATGCATTATAAGCTTCCCTTAATGAAAATGTTCCTGTCTTATTTCTGTAGCTTTTTAAATAGTCTAGACATTCATTTCAGATGTACCTAAAAAACAATATCATCTCATCAACACTTTTATCAATCAAATATTTGTGTTAGATATTCTCAGTGGAACAGACAATATTTCACCCCAGTCTTAAGCATAAGCTGCCAAACAGGCAATTTAAATTTGGTCTCTAGGATCCCCATGCACACAGCTGTGGTATTCATACATAGTAGAGCCAAATGGTTACTGCGATTCTGGTAACATCAGATGACAGATAAGCACAGTGAGGAAGACCTCTCCACTAAACACAGACATTCTGTTCCACCAGTAACGCCTGCTGCAATAACACAGTTAAAAAAAAAAAAAAATTACCAGTCACAACGCTTCTAGAGGAAAAAGGATTTTTATCAAAATTTAAACTTCACAGATGGGGAAGGAGCTTTATTACAGACAACAAAATACTCCTGCAGAATAGGAAGCCCAGTAGGGTAGATTGGTGGAGATGACAGACAAGAGGCACCTGCATAATCTAGGAGCCAAAGCCTAAGATTGCCTATTTGCTTCTTCCTTACTCACACACAATTCCACCCCTCTTCACTTTTCCCTGCCATGAAACACACCTATGCTTCTGGGCTCTAGAAAAATAAATGAGCAAAAACAAGGGGATAGGTCACTTTCTTCCAGAATCAGTGACACTGCTCTTGGAGTAAGTGTGAGAGGTTGAGGCATCCTCAGTTACGGGTATAAAGTCCTCATCAGTCAGTTCACTCTCTCTGCTTGGTTTTATGCCCAATTTTGTCTCTTGATGGAGTATCCATGTGGCTTAGATGAGATTTTAAGATTCCAGCAGCTCCAAAACACTGAGAATTGTGAAGGCAGAGGGCTCCTAAGAAAATGATAACTATACTGATGATTCTGAGCTTAACAAGGTCTAAGCACTAAAGTGTGGGTTGCCTATATAAATTTTTATTATCACCCGAAACACATTGTCTGAACTGGCTTCATGGACATGTAACTTACACAGTTACACAGGGCCGTGCACTCTGAAGAGCCTCACACTTGGTTCAATGCTCTGCTGTCACCGTCTTGAAACTGTTAATCATTTTTGAACAAGAGACTCTGCATTTTCATTTTGTACTGGGCTTCACAAACCGTGTAGCTGGCCTTACACAATGTCTTCAGACTGTTTTCTGTTGTCAAGAAAAGGGATTAATTCTTCCCCATATTCTGCATTCTATCTCTTGTTCAAGGTATGTTTGGTGCAGAGGAATTGCTTCTCAATCCCTCTTTTGGGATTTATGTCATGCAGAAAAAGAAATCAAGAAAGAATATTTTAAAAAAATAGGTCATTGGACAAGAGGAAGAAGTCATGGATAAGCACCGTAAGAGACATTCATACTCAGAAATCAAAGAGGAAAAGGGGAAGGTTAGACGATTGACTGTTGCTATAACTTCCACATATTTGAGACTATTACACAAAAGGACAGGGAGACCAAAGAAATTAGCTTTATTCACTTTCTGGGAGGTTAACTCTCCGTCAGCCTCACAGAATCCAATGATCACTCAGCAGATAACAGAAATATGGCAAAGCTGGATAAATTTATGAAGTAAGAAAGTTTATAGGTGACTTTTGTTGGATCAAAAAAATCTCCATTTTTACAGTACTTGCATTCTTATGAAAGTAGCCAGTGAACAGACAAATGGAGAACAATGAGGTAGACAGGGAGTGGGACCAGGAAGTAGACATAATGTTACTATTTAACATAGGATGGTCAGGAAAGATTGCTCAAATAATGTGGCTTTTGAGCAAAGACCTATGAAAGCTACAGACTGAACTGAGCAGATTATCTGGGAGAACCAGATCCAAAGGCCTAGAAGCAGGAGCAAGCAAGTGTCGGGCATCGGGCCCTTGACAACCAGGGTTGGAAACAGGGCATCGCAGAGGAATAAGGAAAGACAGTAAATGAAAGAGTGGGGTCAGGGGACTCAAGGCTTCTCCAGACCAAGAGCCCCAAGCGGAGCTCCTCACTCGTATTTATTTCTCTTAACAAAACAATCTCATCAATCAAGCTAAAGTTAAAGAAACATAAATCAAATTAAAGAAATTTTTCTCATGCAATAGCAGTTGCTGTAAGTTTCCATTCTGACAGCAATTAAAAGCAGGAAATCATTAAACCATAAAGAAGGACATACATCATGCATGTGATCTTAAGACAACACAGTAAAGATTTATATTTTCCAGTTACACATTCTTAACAAAGCTATTGATCTAGGCTAAGCTATTTCCAGCCTTCAGTTAAACAAACTCATTGACTATGAGCCACAATCCGAGCCTGCCTTTCATCCAGCTAGACATTTCATTAAGCAGTCCCAGGGCGACTTTCCGTCCTAGGGTGACCTGTTGCTTTCGACATCTCCTACTTCAGGACATATCCTCACCTTCAGAAAGGCAGCTGGTAGTGTGCTCAGGTTCTTGTCTGTGTTTTCTTATGGTAGCTATATTCAGTGGTGGTCTCAACTGTTCTTGACCACTGCAACAAGCAAGGAGGCCAGCAGGGCAGCCGGAGGGGAGCGAGAGAAGAGGGTACTAGAGGTCATAAAGGAGGTGGTGACCAGATTGTACAGGACTCTGAAAAATCTTTGGAGGGCTTGAGCAGAGAAATGACATGATCCATGTTTTGCATGTTTGTGGATTCACTTAGCTGTGTTGGGATTAGACTATAGGACAATGGTTTAAGCAAGGAACTCTGCAAGCTTTTTCAATAATGCTGCAACATGGGACAATGATGGTTCAGACCATGTTCTTAATAGTGGAAGGCATGAGAAGTCTCACATTTTGGGTTTACTTTGCAGGGAAAGCCATCAGACTGAATGATGGATTAGACATGGGATACAAGACACACAGGAATTAAGAATGGCCTCAAGGTTTTTGGATCCAGATCTGTCAAGACTGAGTGGCTGTTTACTGATAAGTAAGACCCTAAGAGAAACAAGTTGGATGTTCAAGGAAGTTAGAAGTTTGATTTTAGACATGTTGCATTTGAGATGCCTATTAGGTATCTAAAGAAGATGTCAAGTAATTGTACATATTAACATGGAGATCAGGGAAGAGGTCCAAGCTAGAGATACACGGATATAAATTTGGGAATTAAAATTATGAAACTAAATGGGATCATCCATGGCATAAGCATGGTGCAAGCGGAAAAGTGATCCTAGGACTCAGCTCTAAGGCTTTCCATTATTTAGAGGTCCAAAAATGAGAAGTACCCAGCAAAGAGGACTGAGAAGGAACAGCCAGTGAAGCAAAGCAGGAATAATGGTATATCAGAAGCCAAGAGAAGACAATGTTTCAAGGAGGAAATGTCTGTGTCAAATGTTATCAATAGTACAGGTTAAGAAGAGAAATGAAAACTGATCACTGGTTCAGTAAAGAAAAGGTCATTGTAACCTTGATAAAAGCTGTTTGAGAGGAGCACAGGGTCAAAAAGCCTGATTGGGGAGGAAGATTCAAGAAAGAATGAATGGAGAAGAAATGGAGATAATGACAATAGGCAGCTATTTGAACAAGAACTTTCATTAAAAGAGAAGGGGCTATAGCTAGAGGAGAATGTGGGATCAAAATGTCTTTTGTTTTTTAAGATGGAGAAAAGAAATACTGGTAATTTGAGTGAGAGATGGCAGTATTCCTGGCATTGGCCATAGACAAAAGAATGAACAAATCATCCATAGCAATTAAGAAGAAAAGCAGAATATATGCATGTTGAGTTGATAGATGAGGTATTGAGAATGTGTGAAAAACGTCTTCTGACTGTTTCTATTTTCTCAAAGGAATAGAAAGGAGGTCATAGCAGGTGAGCTGGGGAGGAGGTATTGGAGGTTTGTGAAGAGGGAAGGGAGAAAATTTCACCTAGAAGAGTAGGAGAGTGCAGAGGCTAGGGAACTGTGAGGATTACAAAGCAGCACTGTGGGCTCACTCAAGTCAGTCTGTTGTGTGTTTTTCTCCAGTTACATTCACCTGTGTGGGTGCAGGCAATGAATAAACAGAAATGTGGACTTTTATAAGGGTTAGAATTTCACAAGACAAGTATGATGGAGCCAGTGGGTTGAGAATGTATGCAAGAGCAACTGCAATGACAGACCATGAATTCTAGTTTGGGTGAGGAAGGAAGTGAGCACATGAGAAGGGTGGAAGACAAGACACAGGAACAATGGACTACAAACTCAAATGGGGTCAACGTGTTGTTGGAGTTGAGATCCTAGAGGGAGGGAGTGAGCTGGAAGGATAAGAGGTAAGAGGCAGAGCAAGATGCTTGAGGTTGAAATATGAAGCGAGTCTGATAAAGTCCAAGGCGATTTTTAAACCTGTAGCTCTTAGAGCAAAAAAACATTAGTGGATTGAGAAATCATCTTTTGAGGTGCCAAGAAACTTTTTTGGTTTTGTTTTTCTATTATTTATTTTGGATTAAAAAAAATGTACAGTCATGTGCCATATAATGACATCTTGGTCGAAGATGAACCACGCATACAACATTATAATCCTATAAGATTATAATGGAGCTGAAAAATTCCTAATATTTACTATATTTTTTATTGTTATTTTAGAGTATATGCCTAGTTATAAAAAAAAAAGTTAACTGTAAAGAAACCTTGGGCAGGTCCTTTCAGGAGATATTCCAGAAGAAGGTATTTTATCACAGAGCTCCATGCGTGTCACTGCCCCTGAAGACATGCTAGTGGAACAAGATGTGGAGATGGAAGACAGTGATTCTGGTGATCCTAACACTGTATAGGCCTAGACTGGTGTGTTTGTGCCTTAGTATCTTAGAATTCAACAAAAAATTTTAAAAGTTTCCTTCTTTACCGGAAGGAAAACCAGTTCCCAGTAAGGAAGACTGCCAGGGAGGCAGGGTCAGTAGGAAAGAACAAGACTTCAGTTAGAGCAAGAATCTGAAAGGAAAAATCTAGGCAATTTATTCTGCCTCCTCATTGGTGGGACCACTTAGTGACATCATAAAAGTGGGAAAACCCTTTTAGCCCCCCTATTATGATTTAATCTGCCCTTGCTAGCAGAGCAAATGTGTTGTTTCTCAGCTTCCTTTGGCACCCAACCTCAAATCATCCTTTGTTTGTGCCTCCTTTTTCTGCTTCAGAAACAGGAAGAAATCCTGCACTCAGGAATGAAGTCCAGAGGTGACTAAAATAGATGTCAGGATTACTTAGTGAGTGGTAAGCAGTTGCCATATTCTGGGCTTGGGCATGGCAGGGAGGAGTAGGTATAGTGATGTTAGAGTGTGGGAAAGACTTGTGGATCCCCTGAGGTGCAAGTAGGTGGATGGCAGAATAAGCCAAGCCCTCTGCCAGCTTCTTTCTCTCCCATGGGCAAATGAGATTCAGGCCCCCAGAAATATAAAGCTAAGAAAAAGGTGATATCTCTTAACTATCCATCCCACCATAATTGCATTTTTTTTTTTTTTTGAGACAGAGTCTCACTCTGTCATCCTGGATAGAGTGCCGTGGCATCATCATAGCTCACTGCAATTTCAAACTCCGGGCTCAAGGGATCTTCCTGCCTCAGGTCCCAGAGTAGCTTGAACCACAGGTGCATGACAGGACACCTGGCTAACCTTTCCATTTTTAGTAGAGACGGGTCTCACTCTTGCGCAGGCTGGTCTCGAACTCCTGAGCTCAAGCAATCTTCTGGCCTTGGCCTCCCAGAGTACTAGGATTACAGGCATGAGCCACCGCACATGGCCAACACAATAGCAATTTTGTACAAGTATAATATACAAGGAACAGTTAGTTCTTTGCCCAGGCGTCAGTAATCCTCTCCACTCCATATGTTAGAGCACTCGTCTTTCCTTCACTCTGTCCCTTTACTCTGCTTTATTTTCCTTCATAGCTCTAGTCTACTATAGGCATTATTTCTGGTGTCTTCCCATTACCCTGTAAAATCCAGCAGGGCAGGAACCGTATCTCTTTCCCCACTGCCCAGAACAGTCACTGGTCAGTAAATATTTATGGAACAGATAAGCCCATCACAGAAAGATTGTGCCAATGCTCAGCAAATGATAAGTCATAAGTGGAATATTCAAAATTGAAATTGCCCAAAGCTAGATCTCCTTTGTCACAGAACTAGTTTCAGGATTTTCACAGCACTCTCAGGAAGCAGCCCACTGGATTTCTGCTACTAGTCAGAATAAAAATGGAAAGCTCACCATGAACAGTTAGGTTTAACTCCAAGAGGTGGTAGACTGGTTAGGTTGTACTATGAAAAATGGGTCAGCCATAGTTCTAGATGTGGAGAGAAGGAAAGCAACTCAGTGCACACACAGAAGAAATTACAGGGGAATGTGGGGCCACTTAACAGTCAAACAGGCTGCACATCTGGGATTCTAAATTCATTTCCCCCAGGGCTATGAATATAGAAACCTCATCTAGGATTGGGGCCAAATAGCCCTAAAGCAGCATGGAGGTTAATCCCAGGACAATGAATCTACTAAACTTCTACTGAAGATATTCAGGATAATTTAATATTTATCTGAAAATATGTGAAAAAAGTTTAGAGGACCCAAGATGCTCAAATATACACTGGAGCTTTGAGTCCAAGCAGTATGTTATTTGCACCTTAGCTCCACACTGTCTGCAGATATATATACCCCTTGAGCGAGAAACTTAAAACTCAAATCATCTTTGTTTAAATAGGTCTGGAACATGATTACTCTAGAAGGTATCTCTTAGTATGCTTTAGTTTTCAAATTGGGGAATGTGTACCCCTGGGAATACATTTTAAGGAAATGTATTTTCAGATTTTAAGGAAACGTATTTCCAGAATTTTAATTTCCACATGGACTCATTTATGACTATCAACCTGAGAACTTGCTGTAGACAAGGTGGCAGTTTTGCTTTCCCACCTTATTTGCCATATCGTTCTCCCATTAATGAAAAAAGGCATAATTCTCAACCATTCCATATTACTTCCCTTATCTTACGCATTGCCTCAAGGTGCAAACTGTCCTAGAGACATCTAACAAAATGGTGTCAGTGAGAAAGCAAATGGATTAAATGTCTAGGTAACAAATTCCTTTTGCAAGTCAAGTGATTTCTGATAATTATTACATTTTCTTTCAAGAAGAGTAAAGGAGGGGCTACCTAGCCGTCAGTGATATATATACATATATTTTTTTGTTTTTAGAGATGATGTCTCATTCTGATGCCCAGAGTGGAGTGCAGTGATGCAATCATACCTCACTGCAGCCTAAAACTCCTGGGCTCAGTTAACCCTCCTGCTTTCAGCCACCTGAGTAGCTGGGACTACAGCCAAGTACCACCATGCCCCGCTAATTAATTTTTTTTTGTAGCAACGGGGTCTCGCTATATTGCCCAGGCTGGTCTAAAACTCCTGGCCTCAAGCAATCCTCCCACCTTGGCCTCCTAAATGTCAGTGGTAAATTTTTTTTTTTTAAATTTTATGATTGATCATTATGTAATTTTGGCATGTAATATAGGAGTTAGACAAATTAGAATTGCATTCCTATTTCAAAACTCCTTTCATTCCTATCTATTTATGTGAGCACAATTTCTCATATCTAAATATGAAAAATAGACACAGAATTAATGTTAAACCCTGTCTCATTCTAGCAATAAGGAATAATCAGCCATGGAAACATGCATTCATTAGAAAATCTTAGTCCCATCCATGTCATTAAGAGATGCATTTTCAATTCAATTTTACTTTGTATAATATATACAATAACATCAAAATATATATTTACAATGACTTGATTGCACAGAAATAAAAACGACAATAAATCTGCAAAACAAATTGTCAACTCTTAAAGATATACAGAATGCACCTGAAATTTTTTTTAAAAAAATTAAGTGCAATGTTTGTACTTTTTTGTTGAAGATAAGTACAATATAGTAGATTAAAAACAGCCATTTTATTTTACCATGTGGGGTAGAGGAATGAAAATATGAGTTCGAGTAAAAAAGAGAATCCAAATCAAAAAAGAAAAGGAGAAAAGGATGTAAAATTTCAAACGTTAAAGAAGATCTTGTTTGTTTTTTAAAAAATGTCACAATTCACAATCTACTAGAAATCACATTTTTTACAACCGTTTAAACTTATGATGTGAAATTTTTATATACCAACTTAAAAATATGCAAGGGGGTACATAATTTTTCAAACAGGTATGCTTTCATATTTTGAACACCACTGATCTAGAATATAAGTTCTTACATGTGATGGGCTTCAGGGAGTCAATCTTGCTACTTTTGTGACATTGGGCAAGTGACTTAAATTCAGCTCAGACCTGGCTCGTTGGTTCACACCTGTAATCCTAGCACTCTGGGAGGCTGAGGTGGGAGGATCCCTTGAGCTCAGGAGTTCAAGACCAGCCTGAGCAAGAGTGAGACCTCGTCTCTATTAAAAATAGAAAAACTAGACGGGCATGGTGGCGCATGCCTGTGGTCTCAGCTACTTGGGAGGCTGAGGCAGGAGGATCACTTGAGCCCAGGAGTTTGAGGTTGCTGTGAGCTAGGTTGACACCCAGCACTCTAGCCTGGGTAACAGAGTGAGACTCTGTCTCAAAAAAAAAAAAAAAAGGAAAAGAAAGAAGAATCCAGAAAGTTTACAAAGGTTACAGAGGCATACAGTGGTCTATATTTTCTGACTCTTGAATATGGAAATCCAATAGGCTGTTGCCCTCTTTTCTTCTTCCTGGGATGAGGTCAGCAAATCCCCAGCACTCTCCCTCCCCTACTGAGGTTGGAAAATGCAATTAAGGCATAATAACAAGTGCCATCTATCATCAGCACCGGCCTGATCATTGGTATCTATGTCATAACAGGCTGGCATAAAAGGAATACAGGGGGCCATGTCTCATCTGTCTTTACACTTGTCCAGCACCTAATATAGTGAAATATACATCCCAGTACCTAGCTCATAGTGAAATGCAATAAAAATTTGTTAAACTGAACTGAATGCTAGTCATGGGGTATAGTTTCCATTGAAACATTTTCCCACAAGGAATGATCATCTTTAGTCATTTCTTCATGACACTTAAAAAAAAAAAAACTGGCTGGACAAGGTGACTCACACCTATAATCCCAGCACTTTGGGAGATTGGGGGAAGAGGATTGTTTGAGGCCAGGAGTTGCAGACCAGCCTGGGCAACATAGCAAGATCTCATCTCTATGAAAAATTTAAAAATTAGTCAAGTGTGGTGACATGTGACTATAGTTCCAGCTACTTGGGAGGCTGAGGGTTGCTTGAGCCCAGGAATTAAAGGGTACAGTGAGCTATGATCGTGCCACTGCACTACAGCCTGGGTGACAGAGCAAGACCCTATCTCAAAAAAAAAAAAAAAAAGTTAACTACTTAGAAACTTATGTTACTAAGTTATTTCAACAAAAAGGAAATATCCAGTAAGCAAATTCTAAGAGATCACTAAAAAATATTCTTTCGAAAGCCTGTTTTAGGCCGGGCTTGGTGGGTCATGCCTGTAATCCTGGCACTCTGGAGGCCAAGTCTGGAGAATTGCTTGAGCTCAGGAATTTGAGACCAACCTGAGCAACAGTGAGACCCCATCTCTACTAAAAATAGAAAATATTAGCCAGGCGACATGGCACGCCTGTAGTCCCAGCTTCTTGGGAGGCTGAAGCAGGAGGACTGCTTGAGCCCAGGAATTTGAGGTTGCTGTGAACTAGGCTATAGGCTGATTCCATGACACTCTACCCATGGTGACAGAGTGAGACT